>JABASC010000062.1:0-77678 GCA_019776185.1 Plutomurus gul | reverse complement strand
CAAACTTGTAAAGAGATTCCCATTTGTGTGTATTTTCATAATATTGACACAATAAGGTATGTCCGAAAACTATAGAGTCATACCTATACAATAAATACACCTTTTTGAAAGCTTCTTGAATTAGCCTTACCTATCTAAATCCACCATATCACCAATAACCCATGAGTACAAGTCGTGCAAATGCTTTCTTTTGTTGTTTTCTTAAAAATTATGTGGTTGCCACCAATCGACAGCAAATTTTCTAAACTTGAACAAGCTCACCGAATGTTTTTGTGTGCCTGAATGTTCGAGTAAAGTTATTCTTTCTAAAAAAGCAAGATACCCCGGTATAGGGTTATATAACATGGGGAAATAGTTTATTTTGCACACTATTTCGAGAGAGACATGCTATGGCCCTACCCAAGGAGCATAGAATTCGAACTCACTTTAAATGCTCAAAAAACACACGACCCTATAGTTTTCGAACATACCTTAGAGGTCGTTTACACTTTTTCAGATTTGAAACTAAAACATGTATATTTACATATATAAATATATGTGAGAGTTAACTTACCACACTTGTATCACCCGTTTTGGTAAACCTATTTCTCGACCTAGCATCTCACATTCAGCCATAGTGGGAGTCTTGTAGTCAGCAAAGAGACTCTTCATCACTTTCACCTAGAAAAATAGAAGGAGGAATACGTCAGTTTCTTGCCTACAGAGTGATCGCAAGGTTTATTATCCACTCCATGTTTTCCCAGTTTGCAAAAATTTGATTTAAAAAAGCCTGAAGCCAGAAAGCTTACACTATTATCTATAGGGACCATTTAGAATGTAAAATAAAACAAGAGTCCTATCATAAGGGAAGTTTGAAAATAATATCTTGACTTTTAAACATTTAAAAAATGGATGGAGCTCAGTATTCCAAGCACCGAAAACTGTGTTGTCGATGGGGTCATAAAATATATACTGCGAGTGAAGTGGATGTAGATTGTACACATCTCGGGCGAGCAAATGTTGCCCCGGTCTGTCCTTGTAGTAAGTAGTATACATATATACACAACAGAGGATGGCTGGATGATGGCACGAGAAAAACTCGTGTGTGAAAATGTATAGTGAATGAATGAATGGTGAGAGAATGTTTGCAATATAATTTGCCTGACATGAGTCCATATTATACAATTGTATTGTACTGTAATAAGTTTTAAGGTAGTAGTAGTAGGGGAGTGAGGGTATGAATATAGTGAAGTAATAAAAATGCAACATTGAGCAAACAGAACGAATGCATACGAATAAAAAAACGTAATAAAAGAAGAGTAACTGAACTGTTTCCAGAAAGAAGAGGGACAGTGACATCAGTTCACCTGCTGAATTTGCATTTGGGTCCTAAATCTCTTATTTCCAGTGTTGTTGGCTGCCGGTCCACACGACGGTCTTTGGCTAGCAGTGCTAGATGCGGGTGAGTTCGGGTTGCTATCATGAGATGCTTCGAATTCATCCCCATCTGTTACATTGTGACTCGTGTCATGTCATTGTCCAAAGTACAAGTTCAACTAATATGCGATACCTGTGCACAGCACTGCTTTGTCTCTAACTTTTTCTTCTTTTTACAGTCTCATTACAAGAAACGAGTAGTAGAGATACGATACGATACGATACGATATATAGGAAAAATTATGAAACCTCTCGTCCATATTAGACAGACACAATACAACAAGGGAATTTTCGCTCCTTTCACTTTTATAAATGTTAGCTCAGCTTTAGCTCAAAATAATTTATACAGCTACTCCATGATTATAGAATATGTTAATAATAAAATCAAGAAGAAAGAGAAAGGATAAAAGAGCTAAAGATATCAGTCGTTTTAGTAGTAAGTACTTATATAGTAGATAGGTACGTAGTTAAGTAAGTAAGTAAAGTAGTATGTCAAAGAATGGTGGAAACCCAATGATAATGAATAAGAATGAAAGCTGAAGCGCACCTTGTGTTAGGTTTGTACATGTAATTAATAAGTAAGTAGTGCGGTGCACAGGTACGAAGGATTGATAGAAAGGAAACATTTACTGCTACAATTACCAATACTAGAGATAGTATAGTTACATAATGTAGTAATAGTAGTAGTTTAACTGCCTACGTATAGTAAAAGTAAATGTATAAACAAGAAGAGAAAGTATTTTCAGTACTCACCAGAGAGATAGTCGTTCGTGTCCATGGTGTGGCAGTCCATGTTCTCAAATTTGGTAACAGCTCGGCTGAGGTCAACGGGTTTCGAGAGGTCAAGCGGGAATTCACCACCAGTGGCTTCCGGTGCCGGAGAAGTCACTTCGTTTTTGACGAGTCGCAGATCTGTAGGAGTCTGAGCATCAGAGCGGCCGTTGTGACTAGCTGCTTGGACCTCCTGTGCGTAGCGTTTTAGGCTCTCCTCGTAGAGCTTCTTTAGGGAACTTTCCAGTTCGGCGTGTGTAGAGAGAGAATGCAAAAATGGCGTCATAATATTCGGCGAAGGAGAAGTAGGAGCAGCACCAAGTGAGTTAGTTGCAGTTGCACCGAAACTAATAGGAACTTTCGTATTATCACCCATGGGCGATGAGGCGGAATCGAACTCCTCATCAGGAAGAGCATCGATATTGATATCTCCTTTGGTATATTGGTCAGCATGTTTGGCGGCCAAGTGAGTCTCCAATGCTGATTTCACTTTAAACAAGGCCGGACAGAACGGACACCGCTTGTTGATAACTTGGGCGTGTGCCCGGAACTGTCCCTTTCTTTCTCTAGGAAAAGATAATGACGGGATTATGAACTTGTTCGACTGCCCTGTATGAAATAATGTCACTTTAAATTGTCATTTGGTTTGAAACCAAACTAAACACATACGGAAATTGCGACAAATATTTAATTAATGCTTTTTGTCATCAATCAAATCTTTTATCCCTACTATTTATATTCATAATAATAAATATAGTTTCACCACAATTATGATGGCTATTGCTGTATGAATGTATGAGATTTTTCATGGTTTCACGACTAAATGATTATTTTGACACTCTAAATGCAATGCTAATTAAGGGCAATTAAATGCCAATCAGTACTACTTAAAACATTTAAAAAAATTACCGAGCACGTGTATTTTGAAACCACACTTGCACTACCCGCTTTTTCAGTCCAACTTCCCGGGCAATCGTCTCTAGCATTTTCCGACTGGGATTACTCTCAATCTGGTACTTTTGGTACAGGTAGTCTAATTGCTCAGGGAGAATCGTTGTTCTGAGTCGTTTGTCACGTGGCTGGTCATCTTTATCTTCGTCGGTTTGCTCATCAGCCGACCACTTCCGTTTCGCAGTCGCATCACCCGCTATGCTACTCGTGGCACTGTGAGACTGTTGCGATTGCTGTGAAGTTTCATTCGAATCTCTCATTTCTCTTTGTTCTCTCTGCTGCTGCTGCTGCTGTTTCTGCTGCTGCTGGCCTTGTTGTTGTTGCTGTTGTTGTTGCTGTTGCTGAGAATGGGCATGTTGTTGTAAAATGCCAAACGGACTCTCAGGGGAGTAGGATGGGAATAAATTCGGATTCATAATATGCACTAATTGATGCTCCCTCCATAAGTCAAACCTGGGAAATATTAAGTTGCATTTATCGCACTGGAATGTCTCATCTTGGCTCTCAAGTTTGATTTGTGCTTTCATCTCGGCATTATACAGGGCAGCAGCAGTGGCAGCACTTTGGTTAACATGTGCATTTCCCATGGATGCAGATGAGGAGACGGCAGCAGCCGACGGACTGGGTCCACAACTGGAAGTCAAACTATTGTTGTCGGTGGCTATGCTGGAATTGGAATCTTCGGAGGACATGGCGGCTGCCACCTGCGCTGCGGCCGCTTGAGCCTGAGCCGACCTCTTGGCATCTTCTTCTTTGAAGCAATGAGTTTTCTGGTGGCGAATTAATTCGTAATACCTTTGAAATACCAATAGACATTTTTTGCATTGATAATTGAGACCGGGTGTTCGCTGGAATCGTCCAGCCCCCTCTTCGGTTGTATCAACTGGTGGCTGGTTCTCATAGACTTTTCGTGCTGTAAGGAAAATATTATGGGATGTTATGATATGTTCATCAAAACTCATGACTACTATGACGAATGAGTAGAATTAATTTATGTAGACACATTAGCGTCAAGGCGCTCGAAACTTGAAAAATCTACACAAAGCAACTATCCTTTGTCTTGTCTGATACACCATACTTTGTTATTTCGTTTGAAATTTAATTACAAATTAAAGAATGAGGAAAGGTTAACACAAAATATTAATAATTTTGGTAATTTTTATGACATATTTACATGTATGTATTCATTTTTTTTCAAAATAATAATACATATTTCCATAGTTGACCCCAAGAAAGGCATTGGAACCTCACAGATCCAAAACCAGAAAGAAGGCCAAGCCTACCGTGGTGAACACACGAAAGGTCGAAGCTTCAAAGCTTTTTACAAACAAAATAAAAGCCCTAACCGGATAAAAAAGTAGGAGATTGCCGAGAAAACTGCATTGACTGTAGACGAAATCGTTGGATGGTTTAAAATGGAGATCTAAACCAGAGAACGGACCAGAAAAAAAGTCAACTTCACGCCCTCCCTCCCAACGAGACTAAGATCGAAACAGGTCACAATAGTCTAGGTTATAATTCAATTACACGTTGATTGATTCAATCAACTAAATTTATCTATTGATGTTTTAGTTGACAGTGACCAGAAGGGTTTCACAATGACAAACATAGCCAATGTCCTGCAAGTAGAGGAGCTACTAAAAACGTATCATTGGTTGGGTTAAACTGAGTGCATGAAAACATAACCGTTAAACAAGAAAAACCTCAGAGATACGTCAGGTTAATCGAGCCCCAAAGTCGGACACCTCACGAGTGAACGAGCGAGCGAACTTTTTCTCCGATTTACTAGTACATTCATTTGGTCATTTACTGTATCTTTAATAAACTTCTACTAGAAAATTAATTTCTTTTACTAGCACGTTCATTTTTGTACTAGTAAATTCCCATATCCCCGAGTAAAAAGCGCCGAACTGTGTGCCAGAATTTATTGTTCCACTGGGTAGTCTCACTGGAAGTACAGTCTGGAGGTAAAGGTGATACTCCAGAAGTGCAATACGATCATTCAAGGTTTATAAAACAATTTGTATGTACAACATCATTTCCTCAGTCTGTGTGTTTATCCAACCTAAAATTCGGTTATTTGAACCTATTTCATTGTTCTTGGTCTCACTCATGTTTGCATTGTTAAATTAGCAGACATGAATAAAGCCAATTTCTGAATGTGCACTAGACTACAGAAAACTATGCATGTGCTTCCAAATTGCATTAGGTATGATCTCACTGAGAGTTTGTCGCAACATTTGTGCTACACCTAACTCTATAACTGGAGCTAAAATCGTAATTATGGGTAGATGGATGGAAGTAAGAATGGTTTATAAACCTTGAATGATCGTGTTGCACTTCTGGCGTTTCATCTGTACCTCAATTGGCCTAGACCAATAGGTTGTCGCACTTCCAGTCAGGCTGGTAGCGCTACCAGCGGCGTCGCAGCCTGGCCCGCTGACATATACATCTATATGCATTAAAATATTCAATTTCGTATAGGCCATCAAATCATTCTAGTGTTTTAGCTATGGCAAATCCCATGCATTCTGTATATTGGCAACACAGCAAAGACAAGAATACGCATATTTGAAGGAAATTGTGTCACATATTGCTCAATTACCAAAATTCCATAAAATCAAATTTAAAATAAATCTTAGTACAATAGACACTTGGGGCAGGACACGCTAGACCGCATACCTTTGCATAAAAAACAGTCTAACATTGTACAGTGGGCTGTCGGAGGTAAAAAATTCCAAAAAACTGAAAAATCGGTTTTAACTGGGGAACGGATTACTGTTTCAATAAATGGCTTTCCGATGCTGATTCACCGTAAAATAATTCCAAAAAACGCGTCAAAAACAGAACTTTGACCTTTTTTGACCTTTTGTGACTCAAACCGGTTGACCCAAACATTGAATCTTTTGTATTAGAGGACCATGCATGCTAAGTATGCCAGGAGACCTAATTCCACCGTGTTTTGCCCCAAGTGACCTCGAAAATCAAGTTTTGACCTCTGACCATTGACCTGGGTCAAGGTAAGAGGCCAGAAAGCCGTTTGAAAACCTTTTTGGCGGGCATTCTGAAACCATACGACGATGACCCTTGGACTCAGGTTGAGAAGTTTTGATAAATATTCGAGGTCGTCATCTTTGGGGTATGCATTGTTTTCAAAAAACTCTTGTAGGACTTTGATTTGGTAGTCTGTGAATCTTGTTCTGTTTGCTCTTTTGCCCGAGGACATACTTTGGTTGGCACAGTTGGGTAGGGGTGGTGAGGTCATCATAGGTGTGTCTGAGCGTCCACTTCCTGGACTGTTCATTGGTGCTGGGGATGCGAGTGAGAGAAGGGTTGAATTAGGAACTTGAGTTGGTGTTGCAAAATTATTTAGTTTTGGAGGAGGGAGCATTGTTTGTGAGTTTGATGAGTTTAGATCTATTGGATTTAATTGCGAGGTTATGAGTGATGTCAATGTAAGGCTATTAGGCGAGGAACTAGAGTTTGCTTCAGGAACTGACGTTGATGATGGGACAGATGAAGACCTAGGATTCTTGGTCATGGTCGTGTTAGGGTGGGAATTGGACGACGTTGAAGAGTTTGATGCCCCTGTTGCGGATTTTGGTATGGAGACTTTTTTTCTTGGTCTCTCGTCTTCACTTCTGGACTCTGACTCTGAAATTTCCCCGTGACTGCTGTCATGGTTGAACAATTTCATGTCCATGGGGTCGTGTTGACTTAGCTGCAATTGCAATTGCTGTAGTTGGTGTTGTTGGTGCTGTTGTACGAGTTGTTGGTGTTGTTGTTGTTGTTGTTGTTGCTGCTGCTGCTGTTGTTGTTGGCTTTTCTTGGAGGAGGTTTCTTTTTTCATGGAACTACCTGATGGCATCTCGTACTGTTTCTGCTCCTCATTACTGAGCGGCAAGACTTTGGCTTCACCCGTTTTCTCGTACTCTTCTAGATTGAGGGTCGTCGACGGAGGGTTGCTAAAGTTATAGGGAGAGTCTTTGTTTCTCTGTCGCTCCTTGAATAAGGTATTGCGAAACCAATGTTTGATGACCTTGGGTGGGAGGCCACTCTGTTGTGCCATTTGTTGTATTTGATCTTCAGAGGGGGAATTATTAATATCGAAATGAGCACGTAGGATTTTAAGCTGATCGTCTGTGATGCGAGTGCGAGCTCTTTTCTGTTGAGAGGAGGCGGCGGCAGCAGCAGCTGCAGATTGTTGCTGCTGTTGCATAATCTGCTGTTGTTTAGCAAGTAGACTGGGGTCCATTTGCTGTGTAAACATATTCTGCATTTGCTGTTGTTGTTGCTGGTTGGGTGACTGAGACATGTTCATGTTCATGGGGTCAAATGGTGGTGGCATCATCATGGGCACGAGCGGCGGTTGCAAATTCATAGCTGCTAATGCATTCATATTCAAGCCCAATGGAAGTGCCATGCCTAAGCCAGCTGCCATCATCATAGGATTAATCATGGGATTGAAATGCTGCAATTGAGATGCTGCCATGGCATTGAGAGCCGCTTGAACATCGTTCATATGCTGTGCAAGTGACATTGGCATGTTAGAGGAATGCCCAGGAGCTGCAGAAGAATTATTTCCACTTACGGAGTCGGCACTGGAGGCCGGCGTGGTCGAGGCCGTGGGCGTACTCGGTGCGGTCGGATTGTTGGGTTGCTCCGGAATTGTTGTGCCAAGTTGTGATTTACCGGTCTCCTTCTCCATCTCGGCCAAGTCTTTGTCGGCTGCCGCCTCGGCTGCTTCCACCTTGCTGGAATACTCGGCTCTGAAAGCTTCAGCAAAATTTTCCAGTATCTCCATTGAGACAACATCCTTGTGTATTTCCTCACAATGAGCTTTCAAAATCCACACACTGGAAAATTCTTTCTTACAATATGGGCAAGATGATCTGGCCAGCTCCGGGAACTCTTTGACAATCTGGTCGTCCATTTGGGGCTCCTCGTCGCACACCTCCTCCCGTTTGATCCGCTTCTGGTGGTACTCGTTGAACTGCATGACAACCTCAAAGCCATAACTTTCCAGTAAATGTTTGTAAATCTGAGAGGACTTTTTCCCTGGCATGATAAACCGTTGAAAGGGCTCTTCAGCGGGTGAAGGAGACACGGACGGGGATGGAGGACTGTTATTATTATTATTGCTGCTGCTGTGGGTGGCGGAAGGGGTGGAGTGAGGCTCGGCGGCAAGTGTTGACGTGTTTGGTGTGGAAGAGGAGTTGGGAGAAGGCAGAGGAGGAAAGAGAGAGAGAGAGTTTTGAAACATACAGTAGAGATGCTGGTGTTGAATGAGTTGTTCGTGAGAGCCACACACAACATTGCATCGTGGACATGAGAGTGTCTGAGGAGATGAAATAGCCGGGGAGACGGATGTATTCTGTGGGCTTGAGTTGTGAGAGCTGGTCGGACTGGAGGACCTTCCGGGCGTCGAGAATGAGAGAGACGCGTCACCCTTTTGGACTCAACATTTCCTGAATGAGTTTCTTATGCTGGTCTTGTAGCTTTTGGGGCTCGGGCTGCTCGATGAGAGGCTTACTGAGATCCTGTGTGATAAATATTATAATTGAATTAATATCCAAATTAATTATGGACACCACACATGTTATGATTTTATGTGGGGGTCTTGAATTTGTCAAATGCAGACCACGTGCCCATGTTAAAGGGGTATAGTGAGTAGTGGGGGAGAAGGGGTCGAGAAATCGCAATGCTTTGATCACGTCATAACCCTTATTCTGCCGCCTACATGCATGCATGTATTCATAGAAACAACATTGAGAGCCCAACGATGATCCGTGCTCGTACTTTTTAATTACTATGTATGTGACCTAATACGAGATGGTTTGTAGCAAAAAGGTATTGACAGCCCGTTGTCTAAACTTAAAATGCAATTTTTTGGGCCAAATACTAATCAGCGTAAAAAAACTGCATTGAATGGTATCTCACTCATAACCGCAAGTGACGAGCCCATTTGCGCTTTATATACCAAAAAGAAATCAAAAGATGAATATACTAGAGTAATAATTTGTAAAGACAACCTAATTACTTGTGTATAAATTTAAAGAGTGTACTTACAATTTGTCCAGTCATGGCCAGTTCTTGTAATTTAGAAGCTCTGGTTTGGTGCAGAACTGAGCGCATGTGAATATCAAGAGTGGAGCCTTGACTGTAGGCCACTTTACAAATATTGCATTTAAATGGCTTCTTATCGTCGTCAGTGTCCGAGGGAATGGATGGTGTTGGGGTGGCGGGGGCAGTGGCCGAGGACACGTTTGGAGTTTTGCTCACTGGGCTGACGAGACTGGCCGCCGGTTGTTGCTGCTGCTGCTGCGACCCGCGGTCTCCTCCTCCCCCTCCTGATGAGGGCAACGAGGTGGGAATTTGACTTAAAAACTGTTGTTGCTCTTGCATGGCTCGCTTCAACTTATGCAAGTGGCTCACAGAGTTGTAGTGGACGAGCAGAATATTTTTCTGAGTGAACGACTCTTTACACACTTCACACTTGTATGGCCGATTCGGATCTAAATACTTTTCCATCGGGTAGCTCAACTTCTCCCCTTTACGGTGCAGTAGCGTTTTATTATGACTGGTGAGGTAGTTTTGTCTTGTGAAGGCGACTTTGCATCGATGACACTTGTACTTTCTATTGGGATCATTGTAACTGTCCTCGGCCATAGCCTGTGTGTTTAGGTAGTCCTCAAACAGTTGCTGGTCTTTGGAGCCCATCGAGTCATTGCTATCCCCCTCCCCACCACTCTCATTCATTCCGCTATCCTCGCGTTCACCTGTCAACGAGTCTTCTCGATTGTCTTCCTCCATCATCATTTCGTCCTCGCGTGCACTCTCTTTCTTTAGTAATTCTGTCGTTGCCGGATCAAGCACTTGGCCACTGAGCCCAGCCAGCAAAAGGGGATTATTAGCAATGCTCAGTTTAAATTGTTGTAATTCGTCTTCGTTCAGCTCCGTGTGTGAAGTCTCCACGTGTTTCTGTAGGGCGACGAGAGATCGGAAACTGCGACCACACAGACAACACTTTGACGCATCTCGTATGGCATGGTATTGTGAGTGGAGCTGTAGTTTCTCCATAGTCTTAAAAGCCAGACTGCATTGATTGCATCTGTATTTGTACACATGTTTCTCGGAGACGGCCATCGAGTGTTTGCCTCTCGCGTGAATCTCTCGGAAATGCATTTGTAGACTGGGGGCGGTGGGGAAGTATTGATTGCAGCCTTTCTTCCAGCACAGGTAGCCCGGTCCTCCAGGTGTCTGCTTGATTTCCAAGTGGCCCAACTCATTTTGATGGGTGCACAAGTCGTCTAGTGTGCGAAAACATTTCGAGCAAGTTTGACAGCGGAACTCATCATTGTCACTCACATCCTCGACACAACTCTCACTCTCAGATTTGTCTTTCTCCTCGTCATTCGAGTCACTCTTCAAGTCGGAGCTGGAACTTTGGTTATTGCCCAAAGAGCGAGAAGCGTTCAACCAATGTGACTGGTTTACTAGCTTCAGCAGTCGTTGAAGACCCACCGCATTCACACTGTGTACTTGCATAACATGGCTCTCAAGGTTGTAACGGTCAGTGCAAATCTCCTGACACAGTGGACATGCCATACTCTCGGTGCACATATCAGATTTTAAGTCTGGAGAACTGGATGTTCTCATACTGGAAATTGGCTGGTGTTCTCGCTCTCGTTCTCTTTCTCGAGAGGAGGACCCCGAGGTTCTAGACAGATCAGAGCCCGAGTGTTGGGATGAAACGTGCGCCGCTAGTCTACCCTCCGTCTCGGCTGTAAATGTACAATACGGACATGTGAGATCACTGTAGTCGGACGATTCCTTCTCTAATGCACTCTTCAACACGCTGCTGCTCCGGTTCTCCTCCTTCTTTATCTCTTTTGCATCTGGAAAATTATTGTTTTCAACTTTCAGCAAATTATTCTCCATACCTTCCTCACATATATAATTATTAAGCTCTGGAAACTAAATCTATCCATCTACTTAATCGTTGCCTATCTACTACGATCCTTTTTATATTTAATGCCCTCCCTTAATTACCCCTGTGCTCATTATGTGCGCACATTTGTCTGGTTGTTGTGTCTGTCCTGACCAATCACCCAACTACTACATACATACTGTAGACCCATTTCCCACTTCCACATACGTCTACCATTAAAAGTATCACTGTTCCTTTGTACTTACAAATTACTCAAATAAATGTCTACAATTATAGCCGGGCATTGGATGAGTGAGTGAGTGAGCGAGTGAGTGAGTGAGTGAGAATTCCTGTACGGAAAGACTGCAGACGCAGAGCAAGTGTGCATTGTCTACACACGAGTTGAAGAAATGACTCAAACCGACGACCAACTCTGCCATTCAGAGAAAACTCTCCGTGATGATATTAGAGTTTGTTAGAGCCGCTGTTCATTACAATTTACAACAACATAATATGATTCTTGAGGGCAAAGTTGTAGTTGTTGCAGTAATAAGTGTACTTGAAAAGATCTAATTAATACTTATACTTCCATAGGTAATTTCCCTTCAAATACAATGAGAAACTGGATGTATCCAATGTCAGGCTGTTTTTTGCTCAATTTTTGCCTTCTGTTCTCCCTGCTCTCCTGCATGTTATATAAGGATATACTACTTACTAGGTACCTATCACAATGTGTACGCCGTGCTCAGTGTGCATGTAGTGGCTACAGGATAATATGGTAACGTAGTAGTACATAGCTGGCTGGTTTGTTGTAGTAGCGAAATCAAATATGTTATCACACTCTATAGCATATGTTGTTAATGCTGAACATAAATGCATGTCTAGGTTCAGATCGAGCATAGTTGGCTCTCCAAGAGAATATTCAGACATCAAATAAAGAATCAACTACTTGTAAAGATATTGAGGGGAGATGTACAAGCAAACGGAGAGGCAGAACGAAAAGAGTAGTAAGAACAACTTAACTCTCACTACTCACTACCTACCTACAAAATCAGACCTGTCTAACAAATAGCATGCTTAATATGCATTTTTTTTCTTTTTTCAGCTCCCACAAACACGATCACGAAAATGAGATTAGATGTACTGACTTGGCTTACTCTGCTCATTTTGTAATGCACAGAACATGTATAGCTCCCGTGTTTGCAATACTCCAAACCGTACCAATGTACAACTATACGCATACCTTAAAATGTATACTGCTAGTATGTACAATAAGTTCACTTTTACATATTTACATCGACTATTATACACACATGTCTGTTGTATATTCCGTCGAGCACAATACAATGCATCATAATTACATCTTTCCATAAAAGCATGAATTTTTCTGGAACGTAGCAGCAGCATACCACCTTATACAGAATATTACTCCTATTAAGCTACATTTATTACATTCACACAGTAAAGTCACTCTCAGCCCAGCAAAACTTTGGAATATTCATACTTTTTTAAGCGTCGGCAGGGTTTCTTTCCCTACCACCACTCCTAATACACACACAATGTACATGTGCCCATTAACTTTATACACTCAATCACTAACACAGCAACATGCGCGCATGAAACCATTGATCCACTAATGAAATGAATATGAACATCACCACCACCAACGCCTTCCAATTCTACATGGAATAGAGTAATACCTACTGACATTACAATATCTTATTACAACACTTGGAAAAAAACTAGTTGAAAAATTCATGCAGCTACAAATAACTGTAACGCTGTGTTTTCTCATGCACTTGTAATCACACCTCTCTGAAAATCAGTTCACAGCTTTGCTTCTTCTTGGCCAGCTTTTTATGTATCAAGCGTACTACTAATTGTGGGCAATAGCACAGTCGTACAGCGTTTTGTAGCTAAGCGTAAGCTGACATGGATCTTGATTCATCCGATATGCTCGCTTGCAATATTAAACCTTTCTGTTATTTTATTATGATTTACTGTGTGTAATTGTGTATTTAAATGGTAAATCAAAATGAGTTAAAAAACCCAGATAAAAGTGCTAATTAGTTCTCCCCATTTGAGCATCGCTTGCCTTTGGGTTCCCACAAATCCTCTAAATGCTTTCACAAGTAATTAAGACTCCTCTATCCATCTGGTTTGTCCACTAAAACAGTCTACTACAACGATTCCCCCCCCCCAACCTCCAGTGGTTCGATGGAGACTGATAAGAAACGGTAAAAACGATAAGTGATTCGCACAAGAGATATTTTATAGATTCACTGAAAGTGCGTTCTAAAGCAATAGGGAAACATGAATTGTGTAGGTGTGCAAAGATATAAAGAGTAGTACATACACACATACATAATAGAGGTACAGGGAATGTGGTAGTAAAAGATATTGACTAGCTATTGAGGCTATGGTAATATCTGTATATAGTGTAATGTTGCTGTGGCATGATGTACGTACAAGACACTAAAGATAGACAAGAATTGCAGACCGTGTGTAAGGTGCTGGAATAGGATATGGTGATGGTGTGGTAGTGCCGTCGTGAAGTGCAGTTGAATAGCCTAGTAATGTCTGTAAATCGACGAGTAGACTAAACTAAAGCAATCGATAGTTTTATTGTCAGCGAGCAAAGAGTTGTGAAAAGGTGCATGTCATTTTATCAGTTTGATGGTGTGAGCTCCCAGTGTGCGTGGGACGGTCTGTGAGACAAGGAGCATTGAGAGGTGAAATTAATTTGTATGCCATCTAAAATCCCATTAACATCTCCAGGAGCGGTTTCTTCTCATCATCACTCTTTGCGCCTCTATACTTAGTTGATGATCTTAACACGGCTAATTGTAAATGAGAGGAGACGGGGAAAAAGTTGAATGGACCTTTGAACACTGAAGATTAGAAACGGCCGAGACAATGACGAACGGCTTCAAAAAAGAAAAGAAAGGACATCCCCATGTCTTGTCTTTTCTTGGCTTGTCCGTTCCCTCATTCTCTCATCCTCATAATACTTACATAATATTATTCCACATTGTGTGTTCACCTATTGCGTTACTCTACACTATACGTGGATTTTAATATATTCTTCAAGAGTTTTCACACCTCTTCTTCTTCTTCTTCTTCTCTCACAAAGCTCAAAGCTCACAGAAGATAAGGAAGCCAAGCATTTCTTCATGCCCGTCTTTCACACTACCTGCCTAAGAAATCCATGAAGCAACAGACATGAAGACAAAGCAAGAGCTACGGCCATCACAATCTACTACATGTATACATTTACTTACACCACAACTGTATTCCCAATACATAGACCAGACTGCACAACATAACAATAGTACAACTACATACATACATACAAACAATTTATAACCATAGTCCACATTCACGGTGACTTTTACACATATTCTCATCCATAGAACAGAAACGGAAAAAGAAACGAAAGCCCAGGCTACGTGCTTACTTGAGCAGATACATCTTTCAAAAATGTTGTGCATATAAGAGTACGGATGCGTATACGTAATAGGGTGTTATGCAGAATCTAAGCTAACGTTCAGTCAGGTACATATATAGATCACATGTAAGAGAGAAAATCCTATTGCTCAACGAGACTGAGGATATTGCACTATTGCATTGTCGTCCACACACACAACATAACTGAACATCACAGAAAACAGAAGGGGAGGTGTTCGCCATGCCATGCCAACAGTCGAGTCCAGGATGGAAGTGATGGAAACTAGCATATAGGACACACACACTACTACGTACGTACTACTACTATTTACTATGTCTACTATACCGGTGGCTAGTGCAAGTATTTATATAGGTAAGACCTTGTCTAGGTATTATTTTGTAAACTTTTGATGCGCGACATTTTGTACGACAATACGAGCCGTATATCACTGACATCCAGTTTCACATTGCCATTCGTCTTGTAAACACTTGGCTTGAGAAGCTTTCGAAAAACACAGAAAACACTACATGTGGTACTTATGTCACCGCTCTCTGCCTACATGGCATACACATGAAAGAATTTTGCTACTCACTCACCCACTGAAATATTTATGACCCGACCTTAACAAATGATTATTTTTCCTACTTCTTCCACATCGAACACGAGAACGCACAGTGTTCGGCACAACACCCTGTCCACTTGCTGGAAATGTGTATAAAAACTACAATACAATGCATGCATTAGCAGCTCCTTTATATTACAACTTATCTGACTGCTATTACCATTTCTGCTCTTTGCTTGTAAAATGAATGTGTCTGTGTGTGTGTGTGTGTGTACTATGCATGTGCACTCTAGACACACAGAAGAACTTTTACTTACATTACTAATACTACATACTACTAGAATTCCCTTTCTGGTGAATTGAATCGCTCAAGACAAGACAGGGTTAGCTAAACCAGAAGAGGCAGCCAGGCAATGTCACTCAGAACCTATATTACAGTTTACAATTGTCGCATAACCTGACTGCCAGCAAAACTGGTAAAAATGGAAACTGGCATGTCGTTAGTATGCTACTCGTATACAACACACTCCTTTCGCTCTTTTATAATACACTCACTTACTATTTGAGCACATGTGTGTGTGTGTGTGTGTACACTTGGACAATCTTTAAGCTCACTCGCTCACTCAGCAGTCCATCACTAAATTATATTCTAAAAATCTTCAAGTGTCTCCAAATCACATTCTAGTACCTACTTACAATGTGAGCTACATGGAAGCGTATGTTTAGTTTCCTCCTCAGCAGTAGTACTACGTACCACCATTCAATTTGCATAAAACGACAATGCTTCCAGGTTAAATTAATGAACGCCTCCTCAAGTACATGTTGTTGTTGTAATAGTCGTTTGTAATGTTATGCTACACCTTCTCCTGTATATCTTTTGCTGCCAAAGCTTTACTCACTAACTAACAACTGTACAATAAAAATAATAATAATAGATGTGTATGTATGCAATCATTAATGGGAAGCCCCAGGTTTTTGCCGCTGCAACTCTCTGCCCTTCTTACTCGACAATTAATCAAACTAATTGCCGTGTTCCCTTCTTAAATGAATCTTTTTGTTTGGCTGTCTGGATGACTCGGCTGCTATATAGTAGACAGAGGCATGAGACTTGCACAAGAATGAATACTGGTATACAAGTACATATGTACAATGAAAAAAAAGTTAAAAGAAAAGTAATAACCTTGATCGTTATAGAAATTTGGTGAGACTTCAGCGGAAGTGGAGGAGTTATTGTTATGACCCGGTGAGTCAGAGTCGGGTTGTTCAAGAACTCGGAAGACTTGAGTGAGATCTGGTTGGCCATCCTTTCCTTCTGCACGTCTTTGCATACTGTGTATTTGTTCCAGCTGAAGATGCTTCAAAGATCTGGAAAATTTATGAGCAAATCGTATAATAGATAAGGGATTTAATAAAACGGAAACCTCTACACTATTAACAAGTGCGGATACATAGGTATTGAGACGGGACTACTGGTGGTGGTGGTGGTGGTGCAGGAGAGGAGAAAAGACAAAAAGGAATTTTCATTCTTCCTCTTTTAAATTACAACTTTTGCTTTTTAGTGGGTATTGTTAGTGGGTAGCTTTTCATGTTTGCAGACTGTGGCACTCACAGACACAGCTGGAGCAAATGACCATATAAACTCTTTGTGTCAGATTTAATTACTTTTGACTTGGCATTTGTGCACGATGGTAAAAACATTAGTTTGGGGAGAACATGCAATGGTTGTATGATTGTGTCTGAAACTCACGATTACACACGAGATAAAAAGGAATGGGTGATAAGGAACACAGAACCAGAGAGAGAGAGAGAGAGACAAGGTTTTAGCTTGGAAAATGAGATATTAGGCTGGAAAGGCTAATAACGACTACAACCGGAAATAGAGTAGGAATTCTACATAGTTAGAATTAAATTAAATAACAGTGCGAGTGAATCTTGATTGCATTTACCGTGTGTGTTGGAGGAGCTGAAGTTTGACACGAGAGGTGAAGCCACAAAGAGCACATGCATAAATGCGTACATCTTCATGAATGCAAGTCTCCTGTGATTGGATATGTCGGAAGATGAGAACAGAGATTTCATGTCGTTGGTGAGCGGCATGAAGTTGTAGCTTGTGAGCAGAGTTCGTGTAGTAGTCACAGGAATTGCATCGAACTTGAATCGGATTTGACATACTCAAATACTTTAATTTCCACTCATTCCGATGACCACCTTCCTTTATGTGATTAACGTGCTGCAGTCGCTGTAAATGTTTATCAGTTTTACAATGGAGTTGAAAATTGGCTTTCAGGTTGGTCTTGTAAGAGCACAGTTTGCACATGTAATTCCCCGCGACTAATACCAGGATTTCCTGCTCGCGCAATTTCGTGCGATCCTGAGTCAAATGATGTGAGAGAGCTTCAAGACTATCTGTAAAGTACGTCGTGCAGACGCAACATTGAAACAAATGAGACGGATTCGGATCTGGAGGCTCTGGAGGAGGTTCCATCGTGTCTGGATTCAATCCGAGGTCCATGTGAGGAGCCAATTCGGGTGGAATATGTGGAGGTATCTGACCACCGGTCATCATCTGGATAATAAATAATATTTATATTTTATAAATTGCATATTTTCACATCACATTGTGTCTCAATTCTCAATGAATGGAATAACCCAACAAATAAATAGCTGTGAAGCATTTACTGTACGAACCTGGATCAGTAGGGCTTGATTATAGGCCATATCTGCCAGAGCAGCTTCCGTATGGGCTGCCGGCTTCTCACCACTACCAATTCCAAGTGATGGATGAAACTGCATCAGAGCCGAGGGATCGAAAGGATTCTGTGCCTGTAGAGCACTCAGATGCTGCATGTGTTTCACGTTCTGCTGTAACACCATCATGTTATGCGTGTGCTTTTCGCTCGTCATGTGAATCCGCAGGTTACGAGCCACGTTCGTCTCATAATTACATACATCACAACGGAATGTGGGTTTTGGCTTGGGATTGGGTGGTGCACTGGCACCCGCTCCAGCTGATGGACTCATACCCGCCAAATTCTTGTGCTGAGGAGGTGGTTGTTGTACAAGTGACTCTGGCGGAGGAACGCCACCGTTCTGCAATTCTTGCATGTTGTTCAAATGTTTATCAGATTGCATGTGAATGCTGAGGTTTCCTTTGGTGGTGGTGGAGTAATTGCACACCTCACATCGGTAAGGCTTGTAGCCACACGTGTACGTCTCCCCCCGTGCAAGTCGTGGGTGGGGCTGGCCAGCTATACAATAAATACATGAAGTTTCGTTGTCCGGATGCTTTTCCTTCATGTGAATTTCTAGAGTCTCTTGGTATTTATAGTGCCAGTTGCACTTTGGACATTTTAGCGTCTTGCATGAGTTTCTCGTGTGCAGACTCCCCAGTGCTCCCATTCTTGACGAATTGAGAATGAGCTCGCACTTTGAACAGTCTACTCCACTGGGCCTGCCGTTGATATGCTCTGGACAGACACCGATCGTTGTCCCGGTCATAAAGTTTGGGAGGACCTGTCGGGGTGCCCGTAGAGAAATGTGAGCCACTGGGACTCGCATTGGCATTGTTAGGATTCGGTGTGCTACTCGTGGGTGACGGACTGACGCTAGCCCCGGGACTCGCACTACTTCTCCCGCTGCCGGGACTTTTTCTGGTCAAGTCCACGCCAACATTGGCCGCTTTGTTTGCGAGGGTAGGAAAGCTGAGAGTGGAGATCATTGTGCGGTCGGGGAGAGAGAAGGTCGGGAGAGCTGACGGGCTCGGACTTGACATTGATGATGCTGTTGTTGTCGTTGTCGAGGCCTGCACTCGTTCGTAAAAGTGACTGAGGGGTGTGAAGTGGAAGCTCCGAATGCGGAGATGTCTGAAGAAGTGCACGGCTCATAGGAACTGACTGAAGTTGGTTTGGTGGTGAGATTGGTGGCCAGGGGATTATTGATGATAGGAAATCCCCCGATCCGGTTGCCCACCGGCTCAAGAAATGATATTAGTGGGTCTTTGTTTTTGCCGACGGCTTGGATGATGGCAGACACATTCCTCTGATTGAGAATGTCTTTCTCTTGGTCGGTGAGTATCAAATTGTGATCGCCCATTGCATGGCCCACAAAGGATTTCGTGTATCCAAAAGACAACTTACAAATAAAGCACATGAGAATAGGTTTGATAGGAACCGAAGAGCACTCTGAGAGTGGCAATTTACCGCCGCCGCCGCCGCCGCCAACACCACCCCCCTCCTTGGACACTTCACTACCACTGCTAGTCCTGTGCTTGGTGTTGCCCTCCTCGTCATCGTCATCCTCGACCGCACTAGTATCACCACTTTTATCACGAACTGTGTAGACCCTGTAACTATGCATAATTGGTATGTCAGGAACTATCTTCTTTTCTTGCAACAGACTCGAGTACGCTTGTCCATACAAAGCACTGTATAAAGCTGGATTTCGGGACACGTAGAAAGCGTTTGCGATCTGGGGAATGGCCGGGATTTGGGACAAGCTCATACCCCGCCCGTCAATAATGCATCCTTCCAAATGGGGCACATCTAAACTGCCGTCCTCCTCGCTCAGCTCACTGTCTTCGATTATGTATGCAGAGCCATCAGGGTTGTACACTATCTTCCCGTCGAATCTCTCCACGTCACTGCCCGGCGACTCTCCCGCCGGACTACTCCTGCACACCACTTTAGGAACATTTATGCCACGAAAACTAATTTCTTCACTAGGTGAATGTCTTTCACTCGAGTTTCCATGCTGCTGCTGCTGCTGCTGCTGACTCAACAGACCGTCCAGCTCACTTGAACTTTTGCTCTTGGCCGTCGTCTCGGGCGTCCGCTTTGTGTTCGCCGTCGTCGCGTTGGCAATGGTGGTGACGCTGGTGGGGGCAATGGTGGAGCTCAGAGTGTCCTCCACGCCGCCGGTAACTGCAGAGGTGCTGGATGGTGAGGGAGTCTTTGTCACTCCGTCGTTGGTAGCCATTGAGGGCTCTTGTGGAACCATGTTCGTTGACTCCCCTACTAGGTATTTCCAGTAATGTCCATTGTCCAATAATTCTCTTCTGGACAAACTTGAGACATTGTGAGGCAAAAGATGCGAATAACCTGGCCTACCTGCACTCAGTCCTCCGCTCGAATTCCCTAATGAACGACAAGAGGTGCTGAACGAACTCGCGTCTAAAGAGCCAGCTGCTGAAAGCTGAGATTCATCGCCCTGTGCTGTTGCAACGGCGACGAATGCTTCCATGACCGACGAGCCCTATCACTTGGTCCGGACAGTGACCATCTTCTCACTGAGCAGTACTCCAGGCCACAATCATTTTTTGCGATACTTTTCTCTGTAAACACAAAAAGAAAAAACTCACATTAATGTATTTGAACAGTTTCATTTGTACACACACACACACGCTTCTATGTACGCAGAAGGATGGGAATTCATAAGTATAGTTTTTACATTTATATTTTCTATCACAGTCAGAATATGCTACCATGTTTATGTATATTTCAGATCATTTTCCACATTCACTAACTTATGATACAAGTTAAATTTCACAAAAAAGACAAAAGGTACATATTGAGATTTCAGAGTAAATGGATTGTGAACTACGACTCTTTTATCAAGACGGAAATTGATTTATCGTTTGAATTTTTGATGATTTTGGGTGCACTGTACGCTACCCTCATATGAAGTCATCATTTCCTCTAAACTGTAAAGGGATATTATATGTGTACAAGTAAATAGTATGGTGTTTTCCCAGAATCTGTAACGAAAATCAAATAAATAAAAAAAAGTCCGCCTCTAAAAAAAAACCTTCACCATTGAAAATCAGTGGTTCTTCATTTAAAATTTCTATTAACCCAACCCGAACACATCCTCCTATCATCGTTGACAAAGACTTTCCATTACTAAATGGGTCTCGAGCAATAGATTAGTCCGACCGCCATGGTTATGTATACGACTCACTCACACTGCCTTTTTGCCACTGCAACTGCTCCCACTTCCCGTCCATTTCATTGCACTACTGTTACTCTATTTAAATTGGCCGAAATTTATTGTAACAAAGGCTACATGCATGCAATAGATAAAAGGAGGACCGGTCCTAAACACATAGCACGTATTTAGTACGCACACAGCATAATACACAACATGAGTGAAAAAAAATATTACAACTAGTAAATATACTGCAATAATAAGTGTGACAGCCGTTTGACCATGTCCTTATCCTTTACCCGAAAGATAAAATGAAAGGCAGCCCAATCAACCGTTTTCACAGATATAAAAGTTTTCCTTTTTTACTTCACAGGCGTATTTTACATAGAAATCACATTCATCTCATTTCGAAATCTAACCATCCCATCTAAAGCAAACTTTGAAATTTTTATTTCCCTCTAAAATCTACAACTACAAACCAATCCTAGCAGATTTGGAAACAACAATAACCTTGAAGGGGAAAAAAAGTTACCCATAACAATTATTTATTATATGGTCATCCTAACTAAATGGGTACAAAACGCGCACCTGCAAAGGCACACAAAGAACAACAGAAACAACTGTATCCAAATTTGCAATAGCCATAACGTTTCCCTGATATGTATATGTATAGGTACATATAGTACATAGGTACCTAAACAAAGACAAACGTTTCCATTCCCAGTAATGATTCCAAGTTAGCCAATGTTTAGTCACAACATTTATGACATGACACAACTTTCTGTCAATCGATTAGTGATGGCAATTTAGGAAATAATCTATGGAAATCTAAATGAACATTTCTGTGAACGTAATTTTCATCCGTTTACGTTTTACACTGGAAAAAATTCACTCTTTAAATATATAAACGGTGCTTCAAAGAAATTATAGTATACACTCACACAAACTACACATGCCAAGTGTCGTTCGTTCATGTCTGACTGAGTGACTGCCCACAACAACTACACACAAATACAAATGTAGTAGTACACACTAAGCGTTCATCGACATGCAGTATGTGAATATAGCTTTATGCACACATGCAGAGGGAATTAAAATACATAGAGAGGGACAGGACAGAGAGAATTTGTACGATTAAGTAAACTATGAACAAAGCACTTATTCTCTTCCGACTGTCCTATCAAAGTGACAGTTGATGCACAATATCTGTACGAAATATTAATATGTCCATGCTGGTTATTTTTCCAATGCAATTGGCAGTACACAGACAAAAGTGAGTTGGCTCTCGTCCGTTCCTGTCTCCTATCCGCTCACTGTTCCAAATTGGATTGAGCTGCTATTAGCACACTAGCGACAGCTTACTGTTATTTGTCCGCAAAGGCATAGCAGCAGCAGCAGCAACAACAACAAGCACTAATACTGCCAGTTCTAATACACAGAGCCATACACATGTAGTGATAATGGTAATGGTTACCTAACTACTGTGTAGATTGAAATATGTAACGATTCATGAAGGAAAGGACGATGACGAGGGTTCAGCAAAGAAACTCATTTCGTGTCCTGCTTTTCCCAATAATTACACCAGCCCACCACCGGACGAAATCCGGACTCTTTTCAGAAAAGAGAGACACGAAATAAACAGAATTAGCAGCATGAATGCTCAGTCATTACATCATACACACTGTGAGAGAAACCAATATATTGCCACTGTTTGTTGGTTTGTACTGGTAATCAGAGAGTGGTGGCTGTACAATATAAAGGACCTCGAATAGGAAAATAGACTGGAGACTTAACGAACTTAAGTTGGCAACTGCGATGAATTGGTTTACTCTGTACATATTGGTTGCAGGTTTCATAGCACACACACACACACACGTACACACTAATACTAATACGTATATTTAGTGCAGTTATAGACAAAAGCAAACTTCTCTACAGTTTCTATTCAATTTCTCTCATTCAGACAAACAACTGGTCTGGCTCCATCCAACTTCCATTCCCATTCAACATGCCAAATTAATACAACGATACGATAGCTCCTTTTGTCTTGTCACACGAAACTCACATTTCAATGGAATATATAGCCATAGACTCACACCGCTGCGTACTATATTGCACACACACACATACATTAATATTAGGTACACTATTAGTCGTACAAACTCACACAGTCAACAGTCAGCCAGAGACAGGGAGCAGTTTGATGACAACGACAAGTAGGATTATTATAACAATGTAAAGCTGAAAAATAAGGCCAAATGCAATGGATTGCAATCTATAATAATCTGTAACCACAAGGCTCGTTAAAGTCATCCAACACACCAACTGTTACACTTGAAATTCCCAGCCAACCTGAAACACAACCAGCAGGCTAGCTACTTTTTTAAATGTTCAGATCAAATCAAAATGAATTTATGCTCTTCTCAGTTCACACAAACTTTCTGTTGTTAAATATCTCTGCAAAGCTACTTACTACTATTACAGTGTAGTTATAATAGCTGCTAGACTCTTTATCAATGGACTGTCTTGTACTTACACACACAGTAGCAGTCACTCTCTGTGTGGTGTAAGATTTTTTAACTGACGACACCTTTTCCCATATACTAAAATCTCAATTCCAATTCTCTGACAATGGGCTCTGAGGGTAGCCACTGTGCCAACATGTACTCTTGTCTTGCTTTTTGAGACTTTGTGTAATTTACCGAGTTTTCAAGCAAACTACTACATTAGTCGAATCGAAACACAAAGAACACATCATCAACACTGTCTTGAAACATTTGTATCACCAAAAAAGAGAAAAGCGACCGTAAGGAGAGGGGGAGAGCATTACCTACATACATACTACTTACTACAATATTATAATGCTCACAAAAAGCACAGTTGAATCTTCTCTAGTATAATAATAATAATGTGTATGCATGCACGATGGACGTATAGGATAAACCTACGTAATAATAACATAATGTCGTAACATAATAACTACATGCATTCAACGACTCACATTACACACAACAAAGAAGCTGGAATGGTTTCGTTAACGTGAGGTACCTAAAATTTAATGTAAGGTTAACACAAGTTACTCTCTACTACTATCTTAGGTAATGCAGATGTGTAACTACCATACTACACTACCACCTAATATCGTATCGTATGTACGTATTTTGTGGTCTTCATTGTATACTTTAAGGTTTTACTAAGAGTTAACTGAAATTGGTGTGAATTATTCTCTTCTTTTCAACCAGTGTTCTTTAATACTTTTGTACAGGACATGGCTAATGTGAAAATTACTTTGGCGTCCAGAAAATAATGGGAGTGACTCGTCGAGAGCTTAGGAAATGCTTTGCTTTGCTGCGTACAACCAGGAGCAAGCAGATGTAATTTCAACGCCTAAATCTCTACGACGCGAGATGTGATGTGTCGAGACGCTCTGCACTCTCAGTGTACCTAATAATGTGAGTTGTAGAACGTGATGGAAAAATATATTATAAAGAACAGTCTTGTCCACATAAATACAAAGAGTATGTATTATCAAAATACGTATCGGTGCAATGAAATAATGTAATGCAATGTAAAACGAAAATGTAAAAAATGTGCAAGCTATATACATATAACATAGTATAAGATACAGTTCTATAAGATCCATCCAATCCACGAACGACAACGACTACGTCAAACTGAACAACGTATGTATGTACAGTGCACAAAACACAATGAAAAAGACGAAAGGAATTCTGTGAACCATGAGATAATTGCGAGGACTAATTTTCCAAACCAATCATGCATTCGGTGCAAGACTCATTACATTATCTCTATATCAATCCACTGACTTTCAAATCTGCTAGTCGCCAGGCTATACGCCAAACTCTAAACTGTAACACGGAAAGACTGGAGCGAGCTCAGCTCATTCTCCCTTTTATGATATACATTAGAAATACAAGAGATGTTAGTGTAAGACATTACAGATTTCTCACTTACAGCGAAACATTACTCTATTATTGCGAGATAGATGGATAGAGATATTCCTTATTACAAGCATAGACAATGACTCGTCCGTGATCTTTCTCAGATGCGCTTCAGCTCGACTCGACTTCACTTGACTTTGGCTTAGATTAGTTACTTTGCACTTAATCCTTAACTCGTCCTCATCTACACTTTTGTAACCATCACAAAAGAAATGAACAGACTTTACTTACGTAACACGTTTCTGTGAGGAGATTTAGTCGAAGGAATAAATTCCCCGTCCAACCTACCATCTAACACTATAACCATCATCATACATATACATACAAGTATGTATGTATGTAAGTAGTAACAAGTATGTAGTACATAGTCACAGACTGCACTATATTTATGCTATTAGCCACACAACCGTAGAGTACATACTAAAGAGTAATAATAAGTCAGTAAGTAAAGTACAAGAAATAGAGACACAGAGTATAAGTAGAAATGTGAGGCAGACACAAGAGGTAAGCAAAGCAAGCCATCCAAACCAAGTAACCAACCAACCATTTTTATCCTGATGTCATTGGCCACAAAAATTAATCACCGGATGCAGGAACAAAAACTGTTCATGAAGGTAGGCTTAATGAGTGTATTTTTTACCATCAATTCTCCACTTAATTGCCTATGAGTCTCCGTTTCGCGTCTCTGAAAAATAAAATCAAAAGCCTTTTCTCGTGTGCTGCTCAACTTGGATGCAATGTGTATTAGCGTGGCTACTGTTGCTACTGTAGGGTAAGCCCCAGTCTCTAAAACCTCATACAAACTCATACACACACTCGATTCGGGAGCCTCCACAAACTGACAGACAAACAATACTCCCATGCACGGAAAACGCTACCTAAAATACAATAAGGACTTGGTCAAAGTCGCAATCAACTTGACTAAAGCCACACACACACACACACACACATTCACTCTCACACACACAATACACACTACACACACAACTAAATAGATGGCTAATACGTCTAACGCATACCACGTACCACACACTAAAGTACACATTAGTAGTTGTAATAAGAAAGAGAGAAAAGGCAGACAGGCATTTGGCAAAATAACGATTGTGATTCTGTTAACATGCAATCTACCAGTGTCTTTATTCATCCGCACAGCGTGTACTTAAGTGTACATGCACAAATGTATTGTATAGGGACATTATTACTACACAGGTTGCCCACGGCCTACCTATGTTCTATGGTATGTATCTACAATGTTTGTTGTGTGCACTATGCCCCGCTTCTCTTTGATTAGGGGAGTCCACACATTAACTCACTCGTCAGTCTTTTATCCATTAATATCATTTTGCAAAGCACTATTTAGACATTCATAGAGGTTTGAATAATAAATTGATGTGGCTCATGATAGTTCTTTCACTCTTGTCCGATTGTCTCTCATCGTTTTTTATAAATATACCTTGAGCACAAAACACTATCCCTTCTCCCAACTCTCTGTTACTGCAATTATTCCATTAGTACATTTTACCATGTAAAGTAAGTACACTTTTACACACCACATATCATGTATACCTTGTGTACAGTATTGCATCTGTATTTACTATTTCGGTTGAAGGTTTAGTTACATACATACATAGAGAGAAAATGAGTCTTAATGTAACTGGAGAGAGAGAGAGAAGAGAGAGAGAGATGCAAAGTGTAGAGTAACTCTCGCTCACAATCGGTTCAGTGTAGAGCGTGCTCATGTAAATAAATAGGGCAGTCCGCTCTGTGTGTGTGTGTGTCTATGTTGTAACATGGTACATGGCAATGATACTATATGAATAACTAGGAGTATAGTTGTAAGGTTAGGGTATGGAATGAAATAAAGGATATGGAGCTATCACCTTACCACGAAATATATTACGATTTATTATACTCGTTCACTTCATGCCCCACTGTAGCTATCGTACACAATAGATCAGCATTATTATAGCTTTAACTTTTTAATAGCCACACAGTCAGCCTCCCCACCACCACCAGCACAACTACTGCTGCTGCTCCAACTACTACTACATACTATCCATATACAACCAGTTCAGTTCAATTCACAGTCAACATTTAAACTCGAATGGAATGAAAAGAAACTGTTTGGAGTGTGGTGGAAAATTTGCATAGGGTACATGTTCGCATTAATACACTAAACAGAGCCGACAGGAGCATTATAGCCAGTTAACTTCAGTTCACTCGTGTATGTATTTGTACAATACATTTGCTATGTGCAGAGAAGGAGAGAGAGAGAAGGTTAAAGCTCCGTGTGCATCTACTATGTAGGTATACATCATCACCGCGCGTACTTGACTACAATCACCAACTCATCCAAGTCAACCAAATCCACCAAAGACTTTACTAACTCATCCCCTATTACAATACAATAAGTATTCACATTGTGCCAACTAATAATAGGAAAATTATCCTTCATATAAATTTATAATCTGTGCATACACGTTTACATACATACGTTTATTATGAATATGAAATATGAGCGAAAAGAGTTCTAAATCCGTTTTGCTACATTGCTCGACTTAACAGATTGACGCCATTAAATTCTCTGTGAATAGGAAAATTGACTACACAATGAGAATGTACCTACTAATAGCCCATGTCGCATGTAGTAATGCAATAGTAGGCAACAAGAGAAAAGAACAGAGACAAGTTTAAAAGAGAGAGGTACACCGCAAAGGTGATTTTATTAATGTTTCAATCATAATCAACCAGATGCGGCATACTAGCCTACATGTGTTACCATTCATTTATTTTCCACTTTCAGTACTTACAAACTCATAATTACTCCTCCAGAACTTGTAATGAAGAACACAACACACACACAGCTAATAAACTACGCATTTAATATTTGAACAACCTTCAAAGTGAATTCACAATGCTATTTCAGTGTAAATAATATAAAGTCTCCTCTTCTCAATAACTATTAGCAGCAGTGCTAGCATGTTGTAGTAGTAATACAAAAAAATAGAATTAGTCGAGAGCAGTCTCTCAAATGAACTGAAATGAATGAGTGACTTGACTTGACTGACTAATGAATATAGCAGAGGCAGTCGAATCCCGTGATATCCCACCAAAGCAAAAGCAACTGCTCCTCTAATAGCTCATTTATTCTCAAACATAGTGAACCATGCACACCAGCATATTAAACTGCAAGAGTGTGTAGCTGTGCTCCGTATGTTTTTACATTAGCAATGCCCACTATAGAGCACATAGGGCTGCTGCTGCAACTTCATTCCATACAGGCGAAATGACAACTGTCTAATTAAAAAATCTATTACGTAAATGACACCGACATACTTATCTTATCCTGCCATCAATGTACAACATCGCTCACGTCTTCTACTCTGAAATGACACGCTTCTTAACTTATCTATCGCAAGTCGTTTTCTTTGCTCGCTTGTTTCGTGAATCATAAAACCATACGGCGCTGCAGCAAGCACAGACTCAAAACACAGCAACATTCATAAAGAACCGAGGAGAACAGACTAACCCCAGTTCTTTTAGACTTGGTCTCTTTTATCACACCACAGCCCCACAGTAGAGCTAAAACACGTCTTGAATATCTTACAGCACACATATAGATTACATAGCCATTAGTAGCAATACCATACATGCATAACGCATACGTAAGGAGTTCCACTGCATGTGCCACTATAGTAGCACAGATATTAAAGTATATCCTCACTACAGTATTATGCACTTTGGAGAAGCGTAGTATTTTACTACATAGTGCAGCAGTAATGGGAGTAAGTAGTATAATAACCCAAAAGCCAAGTCCAAGCTATTCCACTTATACGAGTGCATAGTAGTGCATAGCAGATTCTTACGTAAAGCCTTCTGTAAAGGAAATCGTCCTGTTCTGTATAATACAGATATTATCCCCAAAGCACCAACAGAGTATTTTTAGGTTTTCCACTATGTGGGAGCGAGGAAGTGAATGTGAGCAGGAAAAATATATAACGAGTGTTTTCGGCAATGGAAAAGCAATGCAGTGCAATGCCTTATGCCTAATTTTAATCTTTGGTCCTGATTAATGACTGCGCTCGAACCCGAACCATATGACTATATTGTGGAATGTCAACGCGTGCCGAACTAAATGCTCTCTGTTTACATCCACAACTTCCCGAACATTTCATTTTCGGAACGACTTATTAGTTCTGTTTGCAACTCCTCCGTTTTGAACCATATGACTATATTGTGGAATGTCAACGCGTGCCGAACTAAATGCTCTCTGTTTACATCCACAACTTCCCGAACATTTCATTTTCGGAACGACTTATTAGTTCTGTTTGCATCTCCTCCGTTTCTTTCAGCTTAACGTTAGATTACTTGACTAGTCTTTAAACAGAGCTACTTTACTGTTCACGACTGTGTGCACCGTACTAAATACAGCAAATACAAAGTCAGACTCATCGAGTTAGAATCAGAGCTCGGCTAATTCCAACTGTTACGCTTTATAAGTTTGACTTGAGTCAAATGAACACTAGAAGCCAGTCAACTCTCAGCTACGAATATTAAGCATGGCACATGTAGCACAATGTTACAGTGTGGCAGTACAGAGAGAGTGTGAGCGCTGATATCGTGCAATTACTCGAAAATGTATAGAAATAAAAATGAACGAATATATAGGAACGAATGAATTCATAGCTTGACTTCAACTCTCATCCACCCAATCCACACACAGCTCAAGCTTCAAAAATGCTACTGTGACAAATGATTGTTTCGCTTATTTTTAATATCCTTCGCAATAGACAAACTCACTCAAACTGAACTCCAGCTAGCAACATATGGATTCAACTTTTGGTTTATTATTACAAAAGTGTCGCCCTTCTTTCTTTATTCTATCGGCTCTCCCGCTGAGGAAGGTGGGTGTCTCTTCTCTCAACTCTCTCATGTAATAGGTGAACCATCAGAATAGAAATTTTCTGTCTCTCTCTCTCTCTCTCTCTCTCTCTCTCCCTGTGTCATGTAGGTATTATGTTGTATGGCGCAGCCTTGCTTACAGCTTAGTTAGGCTTTGTACCTGAACGGAATTTCTTTGTTATTCCTCCATCTTTTGTACAATTACATACATACTATACCTATTTGTCTGAAATATGACAAAGAGCACATCAAATCACTCTCCACAGTATAACCATAGCCTATACATACATACAACAAAAGTTGATACTTGAACCGCTTGGACCAGATACCGTATTTTTGTATTTAAACACAAAATTAATATAAAGCCACAGTTAAAATCTGAGACCAATGTTAGAAAATATACTATTGGAAATTGCAATGATCCAGGGAAAAAGGGTTTACAGGGCATTAATCTGTCAGACTTTTCACGGTGCTTGGTCAAATCGGTTGTAATTGTAGAGATACGGTAGGTAGTAGTAGGTAGGACGCGTAGTGAAAATTTAGTATTGTAAATAGATACTACGTTCGTAATATACAACAAGCAGAGAGACGTATTGGGTGATCGATCGAAAACAAAATGTAAGTAATACATGGGGGTTAGGAAAGTTAAGGTAACGAAAGGATCAAAGTGGTGACGGAAACAGGGAGGCAAAGGCAGACAAAGTCGAGAGAGAGAGAGAGTTTGAAATTGGAGATGAAGTTTTCCGTGAGCATATAAAGAAGAATATCAGAGAGGGATATTTTTTTAGGGGAACTGTTCAAGTTGTAAGTACGAGTATGTAGAAGGCTGCTGGAAAGAGCTTCATAATGATATGGTCGTGTGCGTTTGGTGAAGTGAGTCGTGTAGAAGATTACCCAAGGAACCTATCAAATATGCATGAAGCTCCAGAGTGTTCCAATGAAGTCTGCAACCAAGCCAAACCATCCACCACCGACCGAACTGCTACGAGAGCTATCATATGAAAAAGGCTAACTTCTGACGACCAAGATCAAGATTCGTTCCTGTATTACTCTCTCTCTCTCTCTCTCACTCTCACTATGAGTTGACTTCAGTTGACTTCACCATCACAGTTCTCCAACTTCATTTTTAACTCATACACTTACTCTCTCCATGTAACACATCCAAGAACTCTACTTAAAGTCTATCTTACCCGTCTCACTCAAAAAATTTTATACATTATACCCGAAAGTATTCTGCAAACACTATACACACTATCTCTTCATACTTATATGCACTAATGTTAATGCGTACTATTTCTAGGCTGCAGAGACGGACATTTCGACTCAAATCCCTGCCCGTTCTCTCTCAACACAACTGTCTTGTGTCCCTAAACCTGTTTTTGCACCTCTTTACACACACTGTTAATCAGATTCTGATTATTTGCTCATTCTCACTATATTTCAAGTTGAAATAATTAGAATGAGCAAAAAATCTGAATAAAATTAATGTCGTGCATAATGTCATGCCCACTGCCATGTAAATGAGTTAAACCCGTCCCGCGCCCACCTCTAATTCATCCTAACGAATGTTACCAAAAACTAAGACAGCAGTTATAGTAACTAACGTAATATGCTCGTCGACTCATCCCTCGATACTAAATACTATGTATTAGTATGTATATATAGATCTATCTATATGCGCATGGTGCACGACCAAGTTAAATGTTAACCAACCGCAAGACCATCCCATCACCATCACTCCTACTTGCTATTACGAACACTATATTCTTTGACTGTAACAAGTAGAGAATTGACAGGCAGACAAGACGACGATACGATCCACCGACTCAACTTTAGCAACGAGCTCCCTTCAAAAACTCCGAAAAAAGAAACCTCACCGGAATTCTCTCATTCTCTCCCACATCATAACTCCATCTCCTGAATTCTCAATCATTCCGCCATACATTACCATCATTATTATCATAAGAAAGCACCTCCTGCTTCGCCACGACTTTCCCATCCTTTCTACTCACTTCATTCTTATTCTATTTAACCAGAGTCAGCTAATACTTGTGTGTAGCTTGTAGAGTACTGGTAGGTAGCTACCACCGCTACCCGCACCAACCAAAACTCAATGTACTCACTCCCCTTTACAAAATTTAATATTCCAACGTTATTTTCCAGCACTATGCATTTTAGATGGAATAGGCGGCCATTTTCACAGATTTCTACCAATCTGCAAATTCATGAATGATATTGAAAACGAACAAGTTGACTCTAGTACATAGTAGTTCACCGTTCGACGCCTGCTCCACTAAAGAAAGCGAGAGAGCAGAGCGATAGAGACACTCACAGTCAAGCAGAGGCATCCTCTCATCATTCTACTAGTTGCACATCACCCCAAATCTTATGCAACGCAGTCAATATCATTTGGCTATTAATATTACAAAAGGTAGCAAATGATGCATAGTTGAGTTTTATGCACACTGTAGAAAATTGTAAACCTTTAAATCATTTCCATATATGTAATTTTCAATTTTTCTCAAAAGCTTTACGTATAAAACTGGATAAAACGTGACAAGAGCGTTTTTCGAGTCTGCCAGATTGCAAGGAAAACAGAATACGAAGGATCTACTCTATTTATTTCCACTACAATTTTCTGCAGTGATTTTCATTTTGAAATCCATTAATTCCATTGGAATTGGCCAAACAGGCTGAATGATACAAGTACCGCTGCACTCCACTGCACTACCACATATGTACATACATAGGAAAGCCACTAGAAGGCCGACCCTTCCTTCAACTCGAAAGAGAAATAAACATTTTCCTTTATGTTGTAGTGGCTCATGCCACCGCGGCACAATACAACAGTTCATCGATCAAATCACCGCATATCACAAAGCACAGCACCAAATAGGCAGTCAAACGAAATCCAAACCTTTGCCAATACTTTACTTATCTACTACACACATTTACAACAACAACAAAACAACCTTACCAAGAATCATACTCTGCTGTTTCTTACTACTACACGGATTGCAGAATATTTACACAGCAAGAGTGTTTCACTATGGCCTATAGGAAAAAATAACGCAAACAAGTATGCACATATCTTACAGATGAAATCTAAAGCGTGAATTTTTATTATCGAACCAAGATCAGAGATTAAATGCAAATTGTCTTGCTCGTAATAATGAAACGCAACTCAATATTTAAAAGACAATCAAACAGAAAACATGCAGACAAACAACTCGTTTGTGTAGGTAATAAGTATTTATTAAGATTTAATGTAAAGCAAATAAAAGTAGCTACTTGCTAATACTTGGTGGACACGAGGAAAAAACAATCAACGACTGTTCATCAGTCGAAATAATTATAATTGAAAAGGGTGGAGCCAACCTGACGTCAAGCAATAGTCAAGTTGTCACTTTAGAAATGTCATGTCCTCCTACATCGATCATTTGGCAATAAAAAAAACTTTATGAGAATAGAGAGCAGAAAAGAGAGACTGAAGCAGAGTACAAATTCAACTGGCTAAAGTTTAAGGCAAAGAGACTCTGTTTTGGTAGTAAGCTGTTGTAGGAAGATTTATTATACAGTCTACTTGTAGTAAGTATATAGCTAGTGGAATTTCTCTTATATAATATAAATCCGAGTAACAGTATAACTTGTATAATATACTCCAAAAGAGAGAGAGAGAGAGAGATACGTAGAGGTTAGAGCTGGAAACGAGAAAGAATGACAAGATTTTATACACACACACACACAAGTAAGTAAAGTTACGACTGCGTTAGAGCGACAAGTCACAGTCACCTCGAATCGTAGTTTAGTGAGTCCAGGCAAAAAGTCAGTCAGTCATAAGAGATTTCATAGGATCGCATTCGAATTCCATTCTTCATTGCGCTGTGTACGTTGTTGGCTTTTGGTAGTTTGCACGTAGCATTGTGCATGCATATTCATGCTGCAGCCGCCCTGTCAACTCATTAACCCCAGCGAGCAAGAAATTAAACCAGGTGGGTGTATTCGAATAATGTCAAGTGTATTGGACTGATCACGATCCCACGTATTCGAGTTGATGGACAAGACAGCAAGCCACTGCTCACTAATAAAATCCTCTGCTCTGTCCCACAATACATATTATGTACTCTGATGCTCTTCTACTTGTAATAATAAGATGATAGCGTGGAGAAGAAGGTAAGTTTAGCCTCGTTAAGTAGACAACGACGACTCCACGACGACTACTACATACATACTACTAATACTAAATAAGTATTAGGTAACGAAACGAGACTTGGCAATGTGCACCGCACCACTAACTGCTCTCTGCGTACCTTCCATGGTTTACGACACAATTACTATGTGTAACCGAACGCAAATATATTGTAAGGATTGGAGCATTACATTTATTATACAGAGCACTAACTAACGGCGAACGGAATAATAAAAACAAGAGAGATAGTGGTAGAAAGATTGTGTCTGCTCTCCCTGTATGTATGTATGCAGATGAATGCATGTACCTGTAGGTTATTAAAAGGTAACATCTCCAAATGATCTTTAGCTGAATCATTTTATTTCTCTTCGTTTAGAAACTCATTAAAACGAATAAAAACTAGTTTACGTTCGAGAGATCCGAGTCGATGAGTTACATTAGAGAGAGACATAATTTTTTCTCCAATAAGATTTCTTCAACTTATTGATTGCTTGTTTCTCCGATTCCAAGGTTGAATGACAATCTAGAGCGAACCTCTTGTGTTTCCATGCTGAGCTTATATGTACCTGTGAGCTTTGTATTATTAGTCAACCATATTAAACTAGTAATACTGTCTAATGTTATATTAAGATTATAATAAAAGTAATGATGAAAGACTTTTCTCGCTCTCTTCAGTTCAACAAACATGTACACAGAACCAAATCACTGTCGCTCTGTCATGTCACAGTCAGTCGTTCATCCCACATCATCATGCATGATTAATAATCTAGATAAATAGAGTTTCTTCCCTCGCAAAGTACAATTTTGACTACCAAATTAGATAGAGATGTAATTTTCCAAACACACAACCATTTCCCAACTACTAAATAACTACATATTTCCAATGCTTAGCAAGATCTTTGTCGCTCAGCAATAAGAAACACACAAAAGTAAGTTTCTTTTGAAATAATATTTGATATCTTGGCGTGCTACAAAAATAAAAGTCGCAGTTCGAATTACTTTTCCCGTGTTCTGTTACAATTTAGTAATATATGAATAGCTTGTACTGCGCAGATATTATTGCCATGAGTAAATTAACAGAGATAGTGAAACGACAGTCGATACTACGTTTCGACAAACGGATACACTGATTGTGTGCTCAGATTGTGTCCTTTTGTTTTTCTAATCACTTCCTTTCATATAAAGATCCTATCTTCATACATATGTATATTTGATTTCTCAACAAAATTTCACAAAGACTGCAATGCTGTGTACTACACACAGTACACGGTATGGCAAGCAGTTGTTGGTTTCCTACGGATTCTCTAAATACCTCATACACATTCATGAGGACAAAGAAAACAATAACACGACTGTAGAATGAAGAGAGAGAGAGAGAGAGAGAGAGACAGAAAGAGAAATGAGTTAAATTCTCATACTTGTCGAAATCCCGAATAGGAGATCGGTCATGCTCGGCTCCCGTGGAATCCATTTTTGATCATATCAAAGAAATGCAAATATCCCAATTGAACATTCACATGGCCATAATAATAAAATATCCTATTCCAAAATCACTTTGATCACAAGCATCTCTGAATGTTTTGTCGAACGTGTAACTCTGACCACACTTACATCTTCATATCATGAATTTTTAAATTCTGCTTGCTCTTGGAGCCATCAAGGCTGAAAAGATGACACAACTTCAAGGTAGACGACAACCCAGAGCACACTGTATGTATATCTGTGTACAACTGAGTTTAGCCGAGCACACTGGAATAGAAAAGTATACACTGCTGATCCGCGTGTGTATATCAGTACATATTCTAATAGTGGAAACAACGAAAACTATGAACTATAGCCTTGCAACAAGTCACTTTTTTTCAAATTTACTTCTTTCATGCTAATTGAAAGGAATCACAAGTCAACTCGGCGTTGTCCTTCACAGAATCAAAATATATTAATGTGAATTATGATAATTACTACTTTCGCACTGCACCACCAACGAGTAATTACAAAATAAATTGCAAGTCTTCTCCATACCGGTCTACCATATTAATAATAGTAGAAACATTTCAGTCACGGTATATAATTCGTTTTAATTTAATCAGCAATGAGTCACACTGTGCGCCTTGTGTATACTGGAAATTAAAATTCACAAAAAATGCTGATAGAATACATGTAAGTGTTCGTTGAGGGTCTCTGCTCAAAAGAAGTGAACAGAGAGAAACTATTTTAGGGAAACTGCATGTAACGAATGTACGAAAAGGATATTATGCACGAAAATCCATTGGAATGGGGGAATAAGAAAGAGAATGTACGTAAAGTAAAGTAGAAAAGTAAATGTATGAATGTGATGTGAGTGAGCGAGCTAGTCACATCACAGAGCTAATGTAATGGTTTAGTAAGAGTAGCACAGCGAGTACACACTGCACTACACACACACACACTGGCAACAGTAGACAGAACCAAGTACAGAAAGAACCAGTGATGCATACAGGAAGGGAGCTGGGGTAAGACTGGATTGGATGCCGCATGTATTTTATAATCAATCGTGGTTATGCCAAAGGGGAAAGCGTATATAGCCTACTAGATGGGGAAGGAGTTTTTCCTAGCTAAAAAAGCTTTTGAGATTCCATTTTCCTTTGCGCCAGCGAACACCCGAACTTTTTCGACAAGGGGATGTGCGAAGATTGTTATGAAAAATTATTGACCTGGCAAACAGTGGAAAGCAATTCTCCTTAGTTTTTTATGCCTTAAATTATCTAGCTTAGTTTTGGGGGAATACATTGTCTATTATTCTCTATGCTATCACGTTGCCTCCTCAATTCTCTCCCAAAATTATTTTCTATTTTATTATTACTCTTTATTTGGATAAAGTAAAGTTGTACGAGTCTAGCTAGAATCCTGCATGACGTGTACGGACACGGACTCTCCATCCACAAAACTTATTCCAACTTATATAGAGTTATTACTACAAATCTTGGAGGAATACCCCAATAAACTGTAATGGTAACATTAAAAAACTCTAAAGGATCTCCTAGTGCTTCACACACTCGTTTTTTCCTTTGAACGCATCAAAATCTCCTAATAAGTACTACATACAAATTGTACAAGCACTGGCTACACGTTGAACGCACATATTATGTACACATAGGAAATGTTCTGTCGTGGCAGAAAAATTGACTTTAGAGTCACAGAGACAGACACGGCACGTCATACCGTTTACTCACAAGTACAAAGTACCTAATTGTAAGTGTACCAGTGGTGTTGACGAGCATTCGTAGCAAGTAAACCGGCTCGGCTCCTTTGCTTTGCCCATACATTACGTCCTGTGACAGAATTCCGACTACTTAGTGTATAACATGGCTACATAACATTAAAAGGACCATAGCTCGCTCTCACATATGACGTTCACTCGTCGTATTTTGACTGTCTAAGGTGTTTTCAAGCACCATTAAGACTATCCATCAATTTTTCACGAGCCCACCGAAACGACAATGAAATCTGCCAAAAAAATCTCTCATGTGCCAATTTGCTTCCTATTTCTAGTTTGTAATACAAGCGTTTCGCGTGTCAAAGGTAAATACTACAAGCACCAATCCTTTTCATTACTCTATCAGATGCGAGATGTGAGGGCTTCGACAACCACTATTTGTACTTGGGAGCACCAGGACCGCTCCACACTCGATCGGCAAGAGCCGACCTTGTTTTTGGTGGAGAGACTCTTCTGTGTGCAGCTTGCACGTATATATGTACATGTACGCAGTGTGGTGGTCCTTCTCTGACCGTACTCTATATATTGTACCTACGTGTAAGTAGTGTGTGTAATACTAGCCAAGAACCTCCCTGCTTCCCATCGACTACAATCTAAAGAACAAGACCGACTTCCTCTCTCTCTCTCTCTCTCTCTTTTCGACAACGTGCTTGTGTCTGCTCAAATACTTACACCGCACCAAATTGCCCAGTCCACACACTACTAATCGCCAACTCAGCTCAAACTGGACTTGACTTGACTTACTACACTTACTATCTGTCTCAACATTACCCCCACATCTACTATGTACTACCACAAAAGTCACTTACCTCAGAGTGTACCTATACAACCCAGAAACTAGTGAATGCCTTCACCAAAACGTCTTTAGTTGACTACCAGTCCAACATTCATACATAGCAGTTGTTTGTGGAACATTTCCAACCCTTTTCTACTTGACTCACTCGTTCAAATAAATGACAACTTGTAACTATTAGTCTAATACCTTCCTTCTACACTCTACATTATCATTAGTACTTTTTACATGAAATGTGTTGTTCAGTTCCTGCTCTGACGTCCTCACTCTACCAATAAATGCACACACAACAAGTCAAAAAGTGTGCAGACAAAACAAATAACAGTCCGTCACTATGTGCACGTACACATGTTCTCTACTATGTGTACAAGATAATAGGTAGAACTGTTTTAAAAGTAATGACAACAAAACCGCTCAAAACATGCGAGCCAAATACTTTGCCAGAGACCTATCGTGGAAACAATCGTAGTTGATCACACAAAACACCTTAATACCAAAAGTAATAATAAAATACTAGCGATAATAGGGAGATTGAGAAAAAATCAAGTTTGTATACCGTTGTTGTTGTGTTGTCAGTGTAGTTGGTAGTAGTGGGTCCATGAGGATTATTATTACATGTTTGTCGTCGCCACAGATAACGAAACAAAACACTGTCCACGAAAAAAAATACTTTTTCTCCACTGTCGTATATTTATAGCAAGTTTACAGAGTGACTGGAAGAACACCGGTAGTGGAGAACGTGGCTTTAACTATGAAACGAGTAATTAAATGCGACGAGAAGAAGAACAGTGAACAACAGATGAATAATAACATGATCAGGCAACTTTGAGGAACTATTTGGTTGCAGTAAAGGCAATGCAGTGTATCCGACGTGTTTTTCGTATTTTATTATTACGTAGTAGTAGTAGTATTATTACATCTACTCTTAAGTAGTAGTAATATTATCGTAGTAAGTAGTAGTAGTAGGTACGTGGTATTGCGAACGTACATATGTATCAAGTACAGAAGAATTAATTACTGTCGACGATGATAGAGTAATATATTTGTAGTAGTTAGTGGTGGTGGTGTGGTAGTATTTTTTCGTTGGATGTTGGGGCAACAGGAGGGACTAACAACAAAAACATAGAGGAGATGAGATGCTAAAAGTGAGTAGATCTGAGCAGATGCAGAAGTTGGTTAATGAGTGGAGAGTAATTAATTGGAGCACACCCACAGCGAGAAGAGAGCAACTGCGGGATGGATGGATGGATGTGAGGAACTGATTGTGTTGTTGTAGTTGTGAGCGAGCGAGTCTCGTCTGACTGTGGGATAATGAGAATGAGGCAAAGAGGCAGCCAAGTCAAAGCGAGGCTGTAGTGAGTGAATACAGTGTGTAGTATGTAGTGGTGGTGGTGGTGGTAGTAGTAGTAGTAGCGCGTAGTGAGGGTTTGGGTGAGAAAGAGACGAGAAGAGAGCAGAGCGCTACGAATGGGAGGAACGAACGAGAACGTTGTTGGCCGCAGACCAGGACCAGGAGAGACTCCCAATACTAAAAGTCATCAAGTTTGCATTCCGGGAGCGGGACGAAGACGAGAACGAGACACGGGGAAAAATTCCTTCATTTTCACTATTGATTTATAAAAGGACCGACGTCAACGAAGCAAATAGCCACTCCGAATCGGTGCAAGAACAAACGACAGCGATAAAAGTTGCCCGATTTGCGATCGCGAGAAGAGAGCGACACAATCGGGTGGAGCGAACTAATAGACGGCACAAGTTAGTTTAGCATGCGCTATCAGCAAAAAGACAATTTTCCGACTCTCCTATAACGATTCGCACTTGCATAAATTTCCTACCAAAACGAATCTCTTCCCTCTCTCCTTTTCTTTTCTTAGTCACTCGCTCAACTATTCTTTTCTTTTCTCTTCGTGTCTCGTCCTCTTCGCTCCTTCCCGTTGAAAACACTGAGCAGTCAAGTTCTTCGAGTCAAACGACTTCCACATCATTATGACTACACTACACATGACACTACCCTTCTACTTACAACAACCTCTATACTCTTTCTTTCTCTCTCTCTCTCTCTCTCTTGCTCTCTTTCTCTCTGTCTCTCGCACTACACTATTTAGCTACAAATGTAGATACGTGGTACATGGTACCTACACTCGACTCACAGCAACCACTCCACTTCCGACTTTTCAAAAAGTCTAAACCTAACTACGACTTTTACTCTGGAACCAGGTCCGCTCCACTCTCACTCACTCAACTCAATTCTCTCTCACTCTCCATCTCTCTGACTTTTCAGAAGAGAAAAAATACTACTACGCGCTCCTTTACCAACAAACGCCACTTCACTACCAGAAATGCAGCCGAGTAGTCCGACTCGTTACTTTACTACTACTACTACGTACTACGTACACATCCTCCTAGAGACTCACCACCACCATCCAAACACACACACACACACACAGACACACACACCACAGTACGCTACGGATTGTTTTGTTGTTATGTATGATTCAACTCCAGTCTGCCTTCTCGTTCACAACTACCACCAGCACACAGTGCTACGAACTGCACAACATACACCCTTACGTCTCACAATTCATTCCCAAGCCAGACAAGTATAAGTATCTTCCTAAAAATACTTGCACTGTTTGTATGTACATGTTGTACGTACACAGAGAGAGAGAGAGAGATGCGTTCTACACACACTGTGCTTTGCATGATCTCCTACGGTACGTTTCTGTAATGCATGTCTACAGACGACGTATATTATGTCTCTCTATGCAATGCACTCACAGCATGCACCCTGTACTGTATATATTATATGTATAAACTTTACTATGCGGGTAGACACGGAGAATTGTTGGGGATATGTCAGTACACTCTCACAACACACGGTCATATTTACTTCCTGCCTACCTGGTTACAAATCCGATTCAAATATATTGATTCGAACTTGAGCGTTCTTTCTCGAAAATCAATGATTTACTATGAATTTTTATGGAACTCTAGTATTTGCCAACTCCCTCGAGTCCCTCTCTTTCTCACGTCTTTCCACCAATGAATCTTTTATCTTCTTTTGTTGATGCAACCCAATCAAAATCACAGCAACTCCACAGTCACACAGGTACAATGTTGATTCAAGTGTGGGGGTGTTGTGATTCTTGTGGATAAGCACGTAAGTATTTATCTGTCGGATTGCGGCGTGGAGATATTAATTCAATGCAAAATAAAAAAGCTTTGATGTGTAACCAAAATATGAATCGTTTGCAAAGTGAAGGATTTTTCGGATGAAATCCTTTTTTTTACCTGGTTCTCAGTCCGTGGGTGGAAAAAATGTGAAAATAAATTGTAAGAAACTGACAATAAGAATCTAAGAATAATTTCCTTCTGCGCAGCCAAACAATATTAATACTGACTGAGGTATCTTTCCACATTCTAAAAACATACAAGCTTTCAATTTCATGAATAGTAAGGAATAAGTACTTTATACGAAAATAAATTGGTGTCATCGATACGAACCATCTACAGTATTCATTACACAAGCTGTCGATTTTCTTCGTCTTGCTTTTCTGTGAAGAAGAAAATTTATCTGATATTCTGTGTTCTTTGGGACGTCATTACTGTCATACAAATTTACTCGGGAGGAAATTCTATTCTCATTACATTTTAGATGCATGTCAGTAAAGTGAATACAAAGAAACTTGTATCTGGAGCTGGGATGTCAAATGTTCAACTTTTGTGTTAGACAACACACACAATTCAGATCTTATGTCTTCGTAATAATAGTACGCACACATATTATGTGTAACACCTAAATATAAACTGAAAGTATTTACACAGGTAAACGAAAAGGGTCAAGTCAAGATGGTAGGAAACGTCACAGATTTCACCGATATATAATTACAAGTCCTGACAAAGACAAATATCTCTACACATCTTTGAAAATATGTAGCAAAGGAAATGTTATCCTCAAACCAGTCCTTCAAAGAGAGACAATTTTTCTAAATTACGAGTTTCCACAAATAGCAGTTGCTCACACCAACCTACATAACGTGTACACAGTAAGGTGACATATAAAGACAGGTAGAATGAACGATACAATGATACAAACCATATTGTACATACTTCTATAGTACATATACAACGACAACAGAATATAATGGTTCTTTATCCCCATAAGAGAATGGTCTGAAGAATTCCAAATGTGTTGTCATTGTCTTTCACTTCTTTCAATCAGACACCTGAGCGATGGACAGAGAGGTTTAACTTGGTTTCGCCTGTCCCATTCTTGGGGTAGGGCAAGAAGAGATGCTGGAAACGTAGGAAGGCCAGCCAAAGGAAATTCTTACACCGTCGTATACACAACTTACAGACAGATAAGTACATAAGGTACAAATCAAAGGCCTGTGTAAAGTACCCCGTTGAGTTGATGGCCCGAAGCCACGCTTAAAACTCTCAATGGAGGGGATTCGTGCAGTAAGAGCTTCTCCAAACACCATACTACATATGTAACACATATTATGCCGTACCATATTATTCCAACAGTATGTCCTATGTATGTAGCAGTAGTGGTGGTAGGTAGTTTCTGGTATGTGGCCAGAAAGTTGTGGAAAACTACGGTTTGTAGTAGTGGCTAAAGTAAAGCTTTGGTTGCAGTCGGCCAGTCTCCGACCGATATTTCCTTGACTCTACCGCTGGCAAACCAAAACTTTACCTCACTCATATCCGAAAGAATCCATGTACCAGTAGTGAGCACTGCATGTACTATGGTTTACAGTTGAATCTCACCACACACCACACACCAACATCACAGAGAATATTATCAATATGTAATACGCACTCTAGAAAATAAATATTGAGGGGGAGGCAGCGTCACAGCCCTGTTAGCAGTAGGTAACTGAACTGAGTTTGTTTTTAGACATATTTATTTTTAGTGGGAGTAACTTCAGAGCACCTTTTAAATCTAATGCTCACTCACCTACCGAATTCGGGCGACAAATCCCTATCCCCAATAAGTAAACACGCTTACGCAATGAATTAGAAAACCGTGTGTAATTTCTTACCTGAACTTATTGCACATAATACAACGCAAATGCATATCATTTTATAAACGCGTTTGTTTGAATTTTCATTAATTTTACAAACAAATTTAATTTTAATTATTTCAAGAGCTGCGTAATTTCCAAGGGGCGATATTTACAAATGGCTTCAGTCGAGATAACATGTCAACCAACCAATAGGGGTCACAGAAAATGTTCAATGTTTGTCAAACAACACCGGTCCGTGCTGTCACTTATATTACATACATGGGTAGGTAGACAGTGGAAATGGAGGCAACCTCACACTCTACTCACCTCAGAAATTAACGCTCTCTAACCGACCAACAATCTCAAACAAAGAAAGACACTGTGATGCCAACCCGTTAGAACATCCAAAATGTACCCATGTGGTAAGTTGTATTTAATATATATTATATGTAGGTAGAGTTGTTGTGGGCAATTCATCCGAAGCAGTTAATAGGTATTAAGAGAAAATTTTAATGAGTTAGTAGAACGTAGTAGTTGAACGTAGAACTAAGTATGCTTAGAATATAAGAGAACTGTGTGGAACACAAAAGTGCAAGTAAAATAGAATTGTGACCCCGACGGAGAGCACAATGAATAAATTTTCATTTACATAGTTAGTCAAAGTCCAGGTAAGCTAACCTTCATTTCGTCCTGATGAGAACTTTGTGGAACACAAAAGTGCAAGTAAAATAGAATTGTGACCCCGACGGAGAGCACAATGAATAAATTTTCATTTACATAGTTAGTCAAAGTCCAGGTAAGCTAACCTTCATTTCGTCCTGATTGTCTGAAGTGAAGCGTAAATTGTTTTTAAAAATTCCACAGGACCAAAGAGCAAAGAGAAAGACTTGGCTTTATTTTGTGAATAGAGGAGCAAATAGAGATTGTAGGTAAGCATTAGATCCCTTCTTGACCGTTTGTTAGTATCTTCTGTCCTTAATTGGCTGTGGGGACGTTGTAAAACCATATTCGGTCGGCTTGTCAACTCAAATAATACAAGAAAGCTTATAATGCTTCCATTACATTCATAGACTACTGTGTACAACTGTTGAAGAACGAAAAGTACTGGATCCTATCTGCTCAATTCCTTCTTACTGCTAATAACTTATTGTCAGGCCACTATTACTCTCAGTCTCTATGCGTGCTAGTATATACACAATACACATACCATACTTAGTTAGTGGCAGTGCAGGTAGAGTACTACTAGCCAACTTAACTATTATTTCTCTGTTCTGTCAACTGTTGTAAGCTAAATACCTCAAGCACTTTTCCCGACCAGTGAAACGATAGAAGCTTGCGCTTGAGTCGTAAAGCTGTCCTTCTTTTCTGTCTTTCTTGAGTCATGACCCCGATGGAATGAAACTTATTTTATAATTAGAAAAGAAAACCTGCCTACTCCCTGGCAATTAAAAGTCCTCTTTCTCGCCCTTCTCTTCCCTTTACAAAGAACAACAATTAACAGAGTCAAGCCAACAGCTCTGTTTCCTTTCTTCCACGTCGTCTCAGTCTTGTCAGAGTATTAGCCTGCATGTACATAGTATACTAGTTTTGTAGTTTTCGTAGTGTAGCTATGTATATTCATAGTAGTAGATTAGACTCACGTACATATGTATATATTTAATATATTAGTAAAGTGAAGCCTACGCATTCAAGACACATTCAGAGAGATATAAATGAAGCCTTATCATTTCAGCTCGACTCATTTAGTTTTCGTTAAGCTTATATATGTTCTGTTCTGACAAACATTGAATTCAACATTCCACGTTCATTATTTTCCTAGTTAAATACAACAGCACAACTACGACTTGTATGTAGTGAGCAGATAGGTATCTGTGTACTCTTATCTTTATCTTTGTTTCCCTCACTCTGGCATTCCCATGGATTGATGCGGACTGACATAAAAATAAACTGTAAAGACTCCACACTACTCATTTACAGATCTCAAGAAATGTTGTAAAACTCTAACGTGTTGCACGATGGAAATTCGAATATCCTTTTGCTGGTTGCTACATACATTGCACAGTATATTATTATTACGTTGCATTACATGTCCGTGTCACTTTCCTTGTATATTTGAACAGACCCACATTGTTTCTGTTTTCAAGTTCAGAGACTACAGGAAACCTTAACTTACTAATAAAGGACAACATAAAAATCCTATGGCAAATTTAATGGAAATGATTAACTATCACCCAAAGCTTTAGAGATAACCAAATTAAAATTAGTTTCTAGTGAGTCAGAGTATTGCCCTCTAATTATCAAAAAGAGCTCCTAATCAACGCAATCTATCTTGAAAAATGAAGATTGCTTTATTTAAGGAGCACAATTATGTTGGAGAGAACGACAAGAGAACGGCGACTCATGTCATCATTAAAACTGCAATAACCAACAACGAATGCATAAATTAGATTTGAAAATTTTCACATTTCTACATACAAACTATATAAACGCCAGATTGTACATATCTCCCTTCAGTATACTAGCTAGGAAAATAGACAAGACGAAAAATACAATGAAATTGTTCTTCGAGTGAGCAAGTTCTCAAGGATATTATTAAATGTGTTGAAGAAGGATCGTATTACTTACGGTAAACACAAATAAGATCGACATTCGGGGAACAGAGTACTTATTCTTCGTGCTACCGTACAAATTATAAAACTCGAACGCAATCGCACCGGTACTGCGATCTACATGAACATTAACAGCCTTCTACAAGAATCTACACACAATGTACATTTATAAGTAGTCAGAATATAGCAGACGGGTAGGAAGAGCAAAGAGAGAGACAGGTGACGGTATACACACAAAAATTCGGTCACGGAGCCCACGAGAGAGAGAGAACAACAGAGAACAACAACAGAATAATGAATCGCCTTATTCAAGCTGGAATAAAAGACCGACAAGAGCATTTATTAGGTGAAGGCAATTATTTTTACGGAGCAATCAATTCCACCTGAATGGAGAGACGAACTCTGTGTGTAGAGAGAAGAAGAGAATTGTACGGAAAAGAGGAATACCAGTTATTAAAAGTTACTTGGACTCAAAACCGTTTTGTTCGATTGCCTTATAGTTGGTAAAGTTGGAGCTTCCAGAGAATTTACGTCTCTCTCTCTCTCTCTCTCAGTATTATTCTCTGTTTTACTGTGGAGCTGTGTGCTCCTTCTGTTTTTCCAGTCAGACACAGGATACCCAAGAACACTGTTCACACACGAGAAACTTTATAGTTTTAACTACCCTACCATACGAGCGCTGCTGCTGACGGGCTAACAAAACCTCACATATGTATAGAGTAGGTAATAATACATGTATAGAATATAGTGATAAAGTAATGAGAGTAATGGGGAGGTGGATGCATAGTGCAGTAAATGAGCGGAATGAAGACGAAGATGGACAAGTGCAGAGCAAAGGAAAGCAAAAGGCAAACGGTGCCGGAAATTACTAGGGCAATATTGAGCTTGAAGTTACAGACACAATAACCGAACGACTAGTTGATCGCCTCCAAGTGCCATTTATGTAGTTTACGATCGGTTTTGCCTCTATAAAAATACGAGGACATTAGCTAGTGTTTTGTAAGTACGTGGAAGAAGCACGTTGCACCTTCTCTATCCTTTTGTACTTTGGTAGTTAAGTCGATACACGATACGAACTCGACTCTGTAGATTACTTGTCTTGTTTTACTACAAACACTGCTCTGCTGGTAGTACGACTCGTACGAGAGAGAGAGAGACCATATCCGAATCCGGCTCTCAAAGTCTCAAGTCAGATAAACATTACTCCTACTACAGCAAAACATCTCCAATGTTCTGTATATCTGCACAGCAGATGAAATAAGATAAACCAATCGAATGTCTACAAGAGGAAATAACTATCTTATTTATTTTGAGTAAATAGAAAACAACGACTTCTTTTAGAGAAAAAGCGTCTCAACACTCGTCTGCACCAAAAAAAAATCCAACACTTATCAGCGTGAAATATTTGAAAAACAGAGTCGAAACACTTGTATCATATCTTTGTTGAGGAAACTTCTCACCACTTCACTTTCGTCTCATTTTAGACAAAAAGATTAATTATATTTTTAACTGTGTGTAAATACATTTATTCAAATGAAGATTTCAATTTCCCTAATTGGCTAGCATATTACTATTGTAAGTTGTTTTGAATTATATTATCATCACTATAACATATGAATGTATGTATGCTCGTTGGCAAAAAAAAATTCCATTGCGTAAAGTAAATCCGTCTCACCTTTCACAGGAGTAGCAGGCACAATGACTTGGCGAGAACCAAATGGCAGAGTATCAAATAACTCTGACACAAAGTATCAGTAGTACAAGGCGAACAGAGCCATTTCAGCCATATTGAAGGTATTTATAAATTTCTTTGTTAAAATTTATAAACTAAACACCACCATCCATGCTGTATGTAACTTAAACACCAAAATTGTCTGACGGCGCACTTTTTGATTTTTGACATATGAAAATAAATAGCGCGGCTATTTTTGCCAAGTAAACACACACAGTATTATATTTCCATCATTTCCGAAAATAATTCGATTCCAGTTGTTACACAACACAAACAGTACAAAACAAGCACTAATAAGCAATTAGTGAGAATTCATAAAATCCAAAGTATTTAATCACAACAAAGATAGTGTGCAGCACATTTACAACACGTGAATTAATTATTTATTACACTAAAATGTCGTAATACTTACTGCTACAGCATGGCTGAGCATTAGTGAACTTTTGCAGACGAGTTTACAGAGATAATTAAACTCTATAGATAATAATTAATTGGAGACTTAATTTAAATTACGTTCGCAGAATCATATCCACTGATGATTTTGATAATCACTCGTATTTTTACAAGTAACGACCATAAAAACAACAACTTTCAGTACGAGAGCACAACAATTTGCATGTTCACGAGTGTTTGATTGAGACAGCAATTGCCCACAGTTTTATTTTGCTGGCACAGATAAATAATCCGCCGCGGTACTCCTTATCAGTAAAAGTAATTATTAATAATCGCGGGCTATTAATGAATTCGAATGTAATATATAATCGAATTGATAAACAAATTATTGGCGTTCAATCAGACGCTGATGAGATTTGCAACTATAAATTGCCACCTTAAATTTCAGTGTTATACATACAATTAATTAATTTATAACTGCACATATTATTAAAACTTGCGTCACACAGATAATGAGTGCGTATTTTAGTGGGAATTTTGTCTTTCTCAGTGTATCAAAGTAATATCTGTTGTAACACGATGAGTTGTAAAAAAAATGTTGCAATAGCAATATTATTTATATTATGGTACAATATGTAACAGCACAATGATTGTATAAAAAAAACAAAGAGCACTACAAATTATGTAAATGTAAACTAAGAAGTACACCAGTCTAACAAAACGTCATGAGACGATCACTTGCGTCCCGTCGCAAATACAAATAAAAGAACACGTTGGATATACCGGTGCAAAGGAAACGAGTGCTCACGTCAAGAGAGTCAAAGTGGAACTAGTGTAAGGCAAAGGGCCATGCAGAATGGTCAGTAATTAAAAAGGAGGAATACAAAGAAAGTGTAGCTCATTGGCTGGCTCTTTCAGCCAGGTAAGGTAGGTAGGCAGGTAATGCAGAAGAGGTAAGTTAAGGCAGAAAGAGAAGATGATTAGCGGCGGGGGTGAGGTGGAGAGTCAGCATCGACACACACACACACACACACAGCCAGCATTAATACACTAGTACATAAGGGATGCAATCCTATTGTGCTGCGTCCGTCCTGATTCTGAGTTTCGTTTGTTTGAGACTTTGAGTCTCTCACTACTTACTTTATACCTACCTACCTATTCACTATTACTCACAGATCAGATGCTGACTGATGCTGTGCTGCTGTAGCAGTGACTGGTCTGCTCTCCACTCCACTCTACTCTTTGATTGTGTCATGTACCTACTACTATACTACACTACTACGTATGCACACAGTTCTTCTTAGCTATTAACATCGACATCTCATAACACTATCACTACTACCATAGTAAATTATAATATACTAGCTTTATATACACAGATTCCATACGAATACCTCATAGCATATCTCATGTAATACGGTAACCTTACTAAATACTAAATACATAGGGCAAAGCCAGAGCACAACTAAATCCAATGCACTCTTGCACTTACACTATATAGTATATAGTAGCAGTAGATTATGGTGGGCTCTGGTACACATCCTGTGTTGTGGCATGGCACTTACCTCATACATGCTACTATACTACCGTGTCTGTCTGCTGCACTACACACAGACACAAGAGATATAGTCAAGAGATGAGATGGTCTTGATGCAAAGGACCGGAGCTAGTAGGTGAATGCTGTGAAGTGCATGTTGTTACAATGCACTTTGCTACACTCGGCTCACACACCACACACACACACACACACACACACAACAGAGAGACGAGTGAGAGAGACCAAGTGCAGCACAATCACATTTCATAGAAGAACATGTGCACTTTTCTATGTCATCTCAATATTTTTTGATCTTGTCTGTTTTGTGGCTCCGTGCTGTTGAGTTGAGCTGACTGAGAGTTCTGTGATGAAATGATGTGTTAGCTCGACACAAGTAACTATCTCGTGTACATTGTACATACACATGTACATACTGTTGCTCTGTCTTATAGGATTTATTTCTTGGCAAGGAATGTTGTGACTAATGTGCGTAGCTCTTTTACTTATTAGGATCGTGGATGAAGCTCGCATACCTTAACGTTTTTACTGTGTAGTTGGCATAGATGTTTAATATGTTTTTGACTGGACAGACGACTTGTAAGTAAACAGTGACTGCAATGAAGCTCAGCGATATGATTAGGGAGATTTTTTGTTGATTGGTTGCTCTCTGGAGGTGGATGTATCTGTGATATGTGGCTGTCTATACATTTCAATTTACATAGTGCCTTACAATAATAATAATAATATATTATAATGTAAGTATGCACGCAACTTTGATTTACATGATGACCAGGAACGACATTCAGTCTCACATCATCAGATGATTACTTTCCAATCACACAATCCTCTCATCAAACGACTATTGTCAAACTGTTCCACCATACGTCTCCTCCGTGAATAACAAGCGATCCCCTGCACTTAATTGATTCACTTCACATACAATGCCACAGCATCCATACGTCCTTAACAGAAGAAATAAATACTAAAGTTTAAACTCTGACAGAATAATATCTCGGATTCCATCACTCATTCTCATCTAACCTGATCTGATCAATCACTTTTTGTTCATACGATTCTCTCATTCATTCACCACACATTCCAAGCATTCCATTTATTTAGATCTGACTGTTTGCCATGTCATATTTCATTTTCCCTACACACAATACAATGCTCTATACTTGTACTTAAGTACAAGTAGGAAATATAATGGAAACGTTTTCATTACTTACGTAACAATAATTTCTACTTTTTTGGTCTCGTGAGGATTTGTGGGGCGGAAATTTTTTATTTCACAATTAATTAACACCTACACTGCACACAATTCCAAGGTGCACCTGGCTTGGCTTCACCTGAATATCTGGCACTACATTATGAAAATGAAATCCAAAGGCTGGCTCTAGCCATTGTTCTAACTTACTAACTAAGCTGAAATGTAATATTTAATAATAATATTATTATTATGTGAAATCTGTTGCTTGAGGTGCATATACTTATATGTACATATATTTCTTAAGCCAGATGAAAACAGATTTAGTGTGAATTGGATTGGAAGTAGTTAATAGCAGGTCTGGAAATGATCATGATTAAGGACGGACGAGTTACCAAAGAACATGCACAAGTATTCTCACTGTTCTTCTTCTGCCCACAAATAATATGCATTTACACACATAACACAGTCCCTATCTGTCTACCTACATAGATCCTGCTTAAGTAATGTAAATGTTACTAAACTACTTGTCTGTATGTTGTTGTTGTGGTAAGTAGTGAGTGAGTGAGGAAGAGATAGTAGAGTCCGGCGAGTCCAAGCCAGGCCAAGCCCACCACCGTACATTACAATGTACACTACTTTACACTCAGGACAAGACAACTTACGTGTGTACCTACTCTACATTACTGCTGGCTGCTATCTGAACGCTCACAATAAAATCAAAAAGTGCCAGAAGGGACTGGAGAATTGATTGTTAGGGTAGTAACCCTTAAGGTTGCATCCTCGAAGAGTGCTAATTGAGGGTGGTCGCTCCAAATTATTCTAGACCATCAGACCTAACTCTTTCAGTTTTTTCTCTACACTTCTTTCATCTAGGGGATGGTTGTTTATTGTAAGTTGTGTCTTTAAGCTTAATATACAACCAACAATAAGCACCGTGCAATTTAACAGTACAATCAAATAGACAGATGCCAAGCTTAAATACTAACCTAGCGTCCCTGATTCCCTTCTCTCTCTCTCTCTCTCTCTCTCTCTCTCTCTGCTTGTGTTGATATGGGATGCGATATGGAATTATATTAAAGGAAGCTGTCATTAGACATCAAATTCTCAAATGAACTTTGGTTTCACCAATAAATAAATCTTGGACATCACACAGGTACACATACAGATTTCCTCGTTTATTGGACTACATATTTGAGCTAGTAATTCCATTGGAAAGACATAGAGGCAGGCAATAAAATGCGAGCGATTTCATGTGCACTAATAAGTATGATATATAAGTGGAAACTTTTTCAGAACTTATTTTCCTTCTCTGCCCTGCTTTATATAAGCTTCATAAATTAGGGCTCATTAAAAATACCTCTGTCGGGTTTTTCCTAAAGTTCACTACAATAGTGAAGTACTGACTGAGAGAGATACCTATAGGCATATAGCACATTTCCTAATGTACTGCTAGTAATGCGGACCTCTCTCCTCCATTCTGCTTATTGTTGGTCAGTTGATAAGAAGTACGCGATGCCTGCCTGCTTGTTAGGCTACTGCTCCATTCCATTATTGGATTGCATATGAACTTGGAACTGACTGAGAGTGGTAGTTATTGTACAGTAAGGATCCTCATCTCGCCTCTAGGTCGTTATCTTTGGTGCAATTCCGCATCAAATTTACCAATAAATTTTAAGATTATTACACAGACTCAATCTAATTGGATCACTTGATCAAACTTTCAGATATTGCACATTCATACCTAACGTGCACTCTACATATATTGTAATGGGCCCAATTTATCTCTCTCTCTCTTTTCTCTGCATATATACTGCATGAAATCGCTAGCAGCTCACAACTCACGATCATTATGATGAAGCCTAACCAATGCAGCCAACCCAGCAGAATTTATAATATAAAGTTAACCATGTAGATAGGTGATGGCATCATCATATCCGCATTTTAGTCTTCCATACATATTATATACATTTATATACGTAGCAACATTGCATCACATGCTATATGAAAGCAAAGCAACTCAACTCCCTAAAATGAAGTCAAAGCATAGTATCGGTAATAATATTCCTGCCTTGGGCAAACTTAAGTCAAGATTATTGGCCAAATCAAATGGGTGCTTTATTGACGTACTAGCGGGTATTTTCCTCCTATTCCATTCTAGTGTAAAAGTTAGCATGAGAATTTCTTGACTAGTACATATTAGTAGTATTATATGGATAGTTTTGGCTGTGTAAAAGTATTCACGTAACAATGTAGCTCTAATATAAGTGAATGTACTGGGATTTGTACACGAACTGTTATGTTGAGATCATTCTTTGCTCGTTCAAATGCGTGCACTCTTGTAAAAATACAACATTCATTATTTTCTACTGACAAAAGACAGAGAAGGCATGTACATAATGTTTGTTTCAGGAGTAATAGCCGAGTTGAGTGGAGATATACAAAGAGAAGCAACTTAAGTAGTGTGGTATCGGCTAATGTATCTATGCTCGTCAGTAGAAAATGCATGTTGAATGTACTGGATGACTAGTTTTAGGTGTCTGATCTGCATACTCAGAATAATAATAACGACCATAACTTTGGAGAGTGCACGATGTTTCTATCGTCTCCCGAGGGCGTGAATTTATAAATGCATGGATTGGAAGAGAACCTGAACTGTCTCTTATCATGATCACGGTCTATCTTGAATTAACACCTTTAATTGCGCTAATAATTGCAACCTTGACTAAGAAGGAACACGAAGGCGTAATCATCCAAAGACATGATGCGGGCATGCCCCTTGGTCAGACACCAACTGACCTTCAATGGCGATCTCTCATATATCAGCCCCAATACCTAATCTTAATGAACAATTGCATGACCCAAGTAGGCACAAGCTGCATCTTTCATGTACCTATTGGATTCGTATCAAATCATAAAGGCGGCACTCCAAAACATCAACTCATGCATTGTACATCATGGATCTCCGTCTCGGAAAAAAGTAGTCCGGAATGGCCAAGAGCTTATGATTGTCCGTCGGCAGCTTTACAATCTCATTCCTACTAAACACAAGTTTCTGCCTTTCTTTCTCACTTCAGTACACAACCAGACTTAACAACAGCACACTCTCGGCAATCTCGTCGACTTTTCTTCCTTAACGTATCGAGAGACTCTGCGGTCGAGGTAAACAGACAAAGAGAGAGAGAGAGAGAGAGAGACAAAACGCGCCTTACTCTACCAAGCACCAGTACAGTACATACACGAAAAAGAAGATCAATACATCTATCCCTTAATTATTAGTGAGGGCTCATATGTGAAGAAAAATAGGAGGCATTAGTGGTATTAGATATTTTTAAGCGCAAAGGCCATGTCTTAAGCTCTCAGAGAGGATAAATGTCCGAGAGATATATTGATAGTGAGACCAGAGAGTGTGACTTCCATGATAAACAAGAGATTGAAATGGTTCCTCTCTTTCTTAATAGTGTACTGTACGGAGATTTCCTTCTGTCCGACTTTGCCCTCGTCTATCCACCTACTATAGTCTTCTTCTACTCCCTACTAGCACCAGCACCACATATGTACTTATATAAAAAGTAGAGATTTCCTGTTTTACTATTACTATGGCGCAATGCAAGTTCCAACACATGCACATACATATCTGTACTACGTACACAACTCAATGTGTACATGCATGCAGAGCACAGACAAGTGAGCAAGTTCCACCAAAAGTTGATTTGACTCGCCTTGTGTGGACTCTGCTATGTACACAGATATTTCACTTTACAGTGTGGCCTGGCCATTGCATTGTAACCCTGTTGGAATCACGCACACACATCTAACTCTTCACCTGTTTTCAGCACACTTTTCCTTTCCCTTGCTGCAGCCTTTTCTTGCCAATTCCAGTTCATTCAATCCTTTTTCACGGCGGTGCACAGGCCAAGTCAAAGTCATTAGAGTGATGATGATCGTCATCATTATCACATCCCTCACGTAAGTAAATGCTGGGCGCGCGAGCCTAACACCCACAGTTGAATTATGCATCAACTCCTGCAGAGCGTCAGTGTATGTACTGCAGAAAGTAGTCACTTTCTGTGGCCAGGCCAGTCAAAAATGAGCAAGAAAAAGTATGAGAGTGAACCCATTTAAAAAAATACAGAGTGTACAGTGCAAACCGAGAGAGTGCTGTTAAGTAAAGCATGGAAGAATTCTGCCGAGATTAGTGCGATAAAAAAATCAATAGGATATTATGGAAGAGTGTGAGAACGGAACACAATACAATGTACATATACAGGTTATTTTATGGTGTATGCGTTGCCAGACCAGATCCATCCACTCAGGGTGCAGGATAATATAATAGTAAAAAAAGAAGCACGGTATAAGTGTGGGATGATCTGATCTCATATCTAGGGTCAGACTATGAAATGAAAGTGCCGGGTAGTCAATGTACACTTTAACGAAATACTTTGTATAACCGTGCAGCTACTATGCTGTAGGAGCACCGAGAGAGAGAGAGAGAGAATCAACGGAGGAAAGTAGAGCTAGAGAGAGAGAAAGAAAGAGAGAGAGAGAACCAGGAAGGATCTCTGTGTGTGTGTGTTGTATCAATACATATCTGTCTCATTCCATACACTGTATATTAGAGAATAGGAGAAGCAAGTTCAATTTCAAAATAACGGGGGACTGATTAGATCGATATTGCTACGTTGGCTCCTTATATCCCCTCAATTTTTTATTAACCCCTCAAACCATTTTTGATTCTGGGAAAGAGCGTTTTCCACTCTGCCAGGTCTGGTCTGACGAAGACAAAATTCCGAGGGAGCGCATGCCCTTATTTCATCAAAGAAAACTAAAAATTTTTCCTCATTCCCCTTTTTCCCATATTTCCTCTATACATGGCAGTAGTACGTACGTACGTATGTATACATACTTACTTTACTTACTACTCCCATCTCGAACACAGTACACTTTCTACTTTACTACTTTTTATGTACTTTACTTTTACTCCACTTTCTTGTTGTAGTGTCTAGTAGTTCTACCTATCCGTCTGGCTCTCTCTCTGTGTGCTCGGCTCTGTTCTGTTCTCTAGCTCGTCTACATCTTTCCCAATTTAAACTGTGAGAAACTTGCGCACTTGCATCAAATATTAGTAAGTAGTGAATCCAGAGAAGAAGGTGCCACTGTTTTTCAAGAGCATTTCTATTCCTTTAGCATTGCTAACAAGCCATTCTGAATCGATATTGGACCACCCTTTTCTTTACTTATTATCTGTAACAAGTCCCTTCACCGCTGCCACCACCACCAACCACCCTTTCCATCTCATCTCTCCCGCTAGCTCACTCACTCACTCCTCTCCCATACACAACATACACACAAGAAGACTCTGTTCCGCAAAATAATACTGAACTTCTCTTGAATACGAAATCACTCTCGTAACTCAATCTACTTCGCATCATTTCATCATTTAATATTTAGCATGCAACTCTGAATCACACGATATTCGGTGCCGAGTATTTTCTTTCCTTTTTCCTATTCAGCCAGCCAGTCAACGACTTTAAACAGCCGCACCATCACATCCTATACTCTACCGATTTGACATCTCCCTTGTGCTCTTCCGGTTGATCCCACGGGCTTCGCTCACTTTTCCATCTCTCTCTCTCTCTCTCTCTCTCTCTATCTTTCTCTGCAAGAATGACCCTTTGCCAATTCCAATTGCACAGTGCAACAGGTGCAATACTTGTGCAATGCCGATATATACTTTACCTGGTTTTCTTTCACTTTCCTTCACGTGACTGCAGTCCATATGGTACATACATGGTACTTTGCTTCTCAGCTATTGAACTCTCTAGCTCAATTCAATACTCGAAAAGTATTACGACTTGACAGCACACCACAGCCCAACTCTACAAATCCTACATGTGTGCTGCTGTACACAAGTAGAATGTCTTCCTCGTATGCATCCTTCATCCGTGCACATACGCGTCATATCCTCTTTCAGAAAATAAACTGAACGAAAGTACTCTAAAAATAGCTGTCTGTAGCAATAGTAGGCTCACTAAAACTACCTTTTTCAGCGCTACTGCTCTCCATAGAGAAAGTCAGAGAGAAAGCAGGCTATTACAGCATGTAGTTGTAGTAACCAAAGAATGTGCAGACAGTAAGGTAAAAATTGCAAGCAGCCAAAAGAAATATAAAAAAAGCTTTAAGCACTTATTTTACTTCACATCTAGATCTCTGTACATGCATAAAAGTACAGGAAGGTAAACATGAGATTTTCTATGTCACTTAAAGTATGTATTTTGGCAATGTAGCCACATGACCTCCTCATGCTTGTAAACAGCCAGGCTGCACAACTGTTTGAAAAAAGGAGACGGAGAGACGATTCGTCGTGTACTGTTAGAGAGAGTGAAATGAAACATTGTAGGCCACCTCTCTTCCGACGGCCAACTCTCAACCTGATTCGCTCACACTGCATGCCGCAGGTAATGCTGTCTAATGGTGTACCAATTCATAACGTTTGTCCACACCATTCACTTTACACTCGCACTCACATCATCACAGCCATTCAACTTCACATGTAGGTCCCATCTAATGTATTTGTATAATACGCCATACGCTGCACACACCTCATCCTCGACTCGCTTCATTGAAAATTTAAAAAATAAGCCTTTATTTTCCTGTAACATTTCGTCTTGCAGTCTGTGTGAATCCATTTACATGCAACTCTAGCAATGACACCTCTTGAAGGAAAAGCGAAACCAGTATACTTTGAGAAAAGACAAGTCACAAGTCACTCAGGTTTAAAGGAAGCATACGTTTAGCATCCACTGAAAGTTACAAGACACATTTTCAAGTGTCAGATTTGTGTTGTTACAGTTTTACCGTGTTCATGGTGTCAGTTGAGCTGTAATGGCTTGACGGTCAAAGAGAGTACAAGTTGAAAGACCAGAGCCACAGTGCACACAGTACGTAGTAGACAATTTAATAGTACGTGAATGAAAGGTAGGCAGTGGTAGACACCGTACTTGTAAACATACATAAACCCAACGTAAAGTGCACTATATATATGTGTGTGTGTAGTGTGTGTAGTGTGTGTACTTCAGTCAGTTCAGTTCAGCCACATTTTAATACAGCCAGCTCAATGTCAGAATGGAACGAGAACATGACATAGCGCGTAGTATTATCGATGCTTACAAATCCTATCGTACACTCAACCCAGAATGCAGTTTTTCCTGTACACAGTGTATACAGTAGGTATACATATACTAGTAAAAGGTCTGTCTGCCTTATAAACACAAAAAACATATTGCATATAATGTGTATGTGTGTGTACACAGCAAAATGCAATAACATGAAACACAGTGTATAGTGTGCAAAATGATGTGTATCCCCGGCAGTATGTATTATTTATACCTTTTATAGTTAAACCGAATCGCTGCTCTCAGCATCAACTTTATTGTAATTTCAACACCCATTGGTACTTTGCTAATTGATAGTTAGCTCTTATGCAAATGAGGCGGATTTAATGAGATTTGCATGTGACTCTGATGAAACAATGAATCTAGTCGTCCATCCCCCTTATCAGAGAACAACGAAAGCAACTACACTGTGTACATACACAAAGAGCTAGGGTGTTTCTTTTTAATTACCTCTCTGTAGAAGACTCTTGGAGCAACTTTGTACAGAAATACAGAACAGAGAGGTTTGTGAGCAGATACTGGGTCTGATGTATGTACATGTTAAAATTAGTTGAATATATTATTAATGTTAATAGGGTTGCACACACATAATAGATGCTTGTATGCACATAGTAAGTGCATAGCAAGTGCATGTACGAACGTGATATCGTGTACCCTACACATGAGGAATACCATTAGTACGAAGCTTGTCCTGACTTGTCTTCCATTTCTTGGAATGTCTACCAGAGGAATAAAAAGCTGCTCCAAACTATGAAGTACAATTAAAAATTCGTAGGGTGAATAGGGAATAAAAAGAGACGAAATTACTCGACTGGACAAGTTTAGAAGAGCAAGTTATCCTGCACACGGTATATGTATATAAAGAGAGGCAAGACGGTAGAGAGGTGGAAAATATGTTAGCCAGCAATCTATACATTAACAGAGAACGAAGAAGGCGCTGTGGTGCATGTATTTGGAAATACATACAAACTATACATAATATTATATCTGAATGCATATATAACTATATACAAAACGAAAGCTATCCTCTGACTCTGACAATGAGTCTTTGTACCAGTTAGAGATCTAATCGAGCATTTTTAAGCCTAATACCACCCAGAGTTGACAATTACTAGTGACTGGCATTACAATACAATCCAGAGACTCCTAATTAAAATTCTGGCCAACGACACATTTTGTGACATTATTCAATCCGACTCTGATAAGCTCATTACAAAGTCACTCTTTCCTTTCTCCTCTTGCTCCTACGTATCTCTGCCTATGCATTTCAAATATGTAGTTACTAAATAGTCATACCATACTAATAAGTAGGAGTACATTGGAATATAATTTGAAATTGTTGAACTGCCGAGATGAGGATGCGGATGACCCATCCACCAACCAAACAAGAGTTAAAATGCAGCCACCACATAGCGTTGCACATGAAATACACCTTGATCCTCATTCCCCGTGTTCCTATTTCAAAACAAGAAGATGTACAAAAATGAACACAGACATGGTATGGCATGCCACTGCGTGACATGTCAGACTGCCTGCCTCCCTCACTCAACCAACATTCACCCTCCCCATCATCTACCTTGTTTCCTATCTCTGGTCTTGTACGTGTTCAAGTATCCAGATGCACTTCTCTCTCTCTCTCTCTCACTTTTCTTCTTCTTCCCTGTTCTTATAAGGTTGACTGTGCACCATCTCTATAAAGTATTCCAATAATTTCCTATGATGGCCGCTTTATATAGATTGCTTAAGAAGCATCTCTCCTCTATAATCCTCTACTGCACAGTCAAGTCAACGTAACAACACAACACTGAATTTTCCATGTATCTTCACAGGGCAAACAACAAAGCCCGTACCAAACCCAAATTTTTCTACAACAACAGAACAGATTGAACAGCGACAAACCCTCCTATGCTAATCACAACACCTGGAATAATTAAACAGAAAAGGTTCACGTTCACACAAGCCAACCAACCAACCACCTTTTTCAAGGTTAATTCCTTTTACGACAGCATCCCTTTTTTACAACCCTCATAATATTATTATCACAGCCATAGCACACCAACTTCATCCAACCACACCACACTGCGTCAAGTAGACAAGACAAGACAAGTCCTAAGTAAGCAACCAGAACATCATCATAATGTACTATATACATCTCTCTCTCTCTCTCTCTCTCTCTCTTGCTCTCTTCCATGAATAGAATAAAATTGTATGGATTGAGCAAAGCAGCTCAAGTCCAAATGTCAAGTCAAAGCTCATAATGTGTTTGGATAAAGCAACACCATACTAAAGTAGAATCTCTCTGCACCTGACAACTTGTACTACCTATGGGTAGAGAGGCTGCACCCCCATATAAGCGCAATTCCATTTCATTCTCCACTAAAGTGTCTTAAGTAGATACATGATATACCTATTTAAAACCTGTATCTTATATAATTCCCTCTACAACGACCACTACACAGTAGTTTGTATCAGAATTCTTATTTAACCAGATATTGACAACTAATTACTTATTTCAGACCAGATAGCAAAAGCGCAATCTTCTTTGAGCACTTATCATTTCACACTGTAAGAAAGGTATCCCGGGGATTATTACCAAGATTGTAAATTAAGACTATTGGTTATTATGTAGATGGACTGAGCTTAATTACACAGAGAGAACTTTTCTGTTCCGCTCCACATCATTTTCATGTTCAAGCATTGACATTTCACTCACTGACCAGAGAGGAGTGTGCAAATTGAATTGAAAGAACAAGAGAGAAAATGAGTGGAGAAGAGCAGAGTAGTGGTGGAGTGATTGACTGGATAGCCAACAGGCTTACCAACACAAAGAGTATACGCACATGTATTACTTGTACGGTGGTATGGTATATACCTATGTATAATAGTGACTGTGACTGTGACTGACTGACTGTTGTGAGTGAGTGAGCTGACTAAACAACACTTACTCAAGTACTAAAGATACAAGTTGATATAACAGACAAATCGACCGGTCTTGCCTTGCCGTCATCGTAACATAAGCGTCGTACACCCACTCCTTATCTAATCACAAGCCTCCACGTACTTCATTTCATTTCAACTTCTGACTTATGCATAATTATCGAGAACAACTGGCTGGAAAGCCCACAGTGATCAATTCATAAAATTAATCATTAATTTTTGCACCTTTCCATGTCTTCCTACAAGTTGCCTGACGAGACAGACGAAACCACCTAATAAACAACTGAACCTTGTCAGAAATCCTAGTCAGTCGAATTTTATACAACTGCTTTTACGTTCTCTCTCTATATAATATGTAATCCACTACACACACATTACACGTATACATGCAACAATGTGTGTGTGTGCTGATTGAGCGAAACATAATGCTTGCAGAATGGTATTATGTAACATGAGGCGGATTAAACGTATGGCTACATATACTAATACACATACTTTACAATCTAAATAACACAGAGTTTGCATGTTTTACCTTTCCATTAGATATGTTTCGAGATCATGTTTGGTTGTATATATTTTCTGTTATTAGCATTAGTAATATTGCAAAAAGTGTTCAAAGTATTTAGTGTGCATATTTTCTCGGACAACTTTCCACCAGGATTACCACTGTTCTGTTGTCAATATGAAGAAATTCAGTCGACTGTTTTTATTATGTACATGCTCATCCAAAGGATTAAAAGAACGGTCTGTATAGTTTCATATTTGTCCCTACAGATTCCGCGCAAATCACTCTAGTCGCTTCACTACCAGCTTGGTTTTCTTCTCCCTCGCTCTCTGTGTGTGAGTGCATCCAATTGATCCAATACTTATGTTTTCCTGGAGAGGATGCTTTCAGTGCATGTCTCACCGCTGCCGCTGTTTGTTCACTCGGATAGCTTGGTCGTGTTGTGCTCTCCTCCGTCGTGGTCCGACGGAATTTTGTATTCCACGGAAAAGTTATATACTCTATGGATTACGAATTGCAATGTTGATTGGGGCGAATCGTTCACAAAATATCTATCTTACGTAAGCACACAGCACGAAGCTTACTCGATTCAAGTTTTCCTGCTAACTGCATGCACTCATTCATTTTTTGAGCAAACCAAACCTGTATTTTACATTAACTCATATATCCTTCTTCCATGAGTTGTTCTTCTTTAGAATTTTATTAGATGAGCAACGTGCATTAATTATAATTACTCATACTCATCATGAGTAAGAATAATTGAAAAATTAATTACACACCACAAAGTAATACTTCTACTTACTTGCTCCTTTTCCTTCGAAAAGTGTACAACAGATACTTGAGAATGTTATCACAAAATAGAATTCTGTGCAATTTTTTCTGTGGCTGAATAAATAAAAGAAATGTTAGGGAGCGAGAGAGAGAGATGGAAGGAGAGACGAAATAATACTGCGAACAGACTGCTTGCATTATATTTACCTCTGTAGCCCAGCATTCAGTGAAACAGATCTAAACTGATTCTCATTCAGATTCGTTACTCATTTCTAGCTGAGTTAGTAGGGTTGCGGAAGTGTCTTTGTCGACATAGCAGAAAATATTGAGATGAAGACATGGGAAGGGATAGATAGTTATTGGGAAAGATACTGAGAGGACCGATTCTTGAATCGGTTTCCGGCACAATGGTTTCGGAAATTGAGTACTGCCTTGTACACACACTCGTTGGGCTGGTTTCGTTTGTGTGGCATCCAGCGCACCATCAACCAAATACATACTTACCACAAGCACATACACTCCTACCACACATACTAGTCTTCAATGTATAAAAATCCCAAAGTACTTATATTCAGTTTGCATAAATGTATATAGTATGTGTATATGATGAGAGGAGGCAGGAGCCGATTCAGCCCATATAGAAAAAGAGACTCTTCAACTATATAATATACTTCTATACACAGACGAGAGCAGAGAGAGAGAGAAGGAATGCACTCTGATCACATCTCACTCACATCACATATCGAATTCATTCCCCGCCTGGCTTCGTTATTGGTTTGGTTGGAATTGGTCCCTTCTTTACATTTTCTTCCCTGAGTGCCTCGGTTTATTTTCTTCATCTCATCTTCAACCACAAGCACATACAGTCGAGCATATGTAAGTAGGCATCTCTGAATCTCTCTCTCTCTCTCTCTCTCTCTTCTATGTAGTATTATATATTAGATGCATAAGAGTACCGAATGATCATACAGTCATATAGGAACTTAATAGAATATTCCTACACATTCTCCAGAGCTGCACACATGCTACCCTTACAAGGAACTCGCACACACAAGGAAATGCATACCCTTAAAAACTAAACTATAAATATCTGCAAACTTATCTCGTGTACGTACGCCATAGGTACTTATATAGCACGTGTGTACTACCACTACGTACTAGTTCATATGGAAAGCAAAGAATATTCAAATTGAATGCTACTCACACTTGACATATGTGCTGCTTCTGACAGCCAAGTCATTTCAAACAATGTTCACGGAGTGCGAGCACAGAAAAAATGAATTTTGTCCGAGACACCAAATTGATTAAGTCATACGAACTGACTTCACAAGTGAAAAATAATTCCTCTCCACCAACAAAAATAATTATTTCTTCGTGCAGTGATAAAGAGTAATTAATTACTTTGCTCTCTGCCACATAAATACTACACATAATTTAACCGGCTCTCTATCAGCACACTCACACAAAATACGACAGTCGCACAAATGAATTATAATAACTGGATTGGTCTCTCTCTGTCTCTTGGCAGAGAAATTTCAATGTATTTGTGGTGATAATGAGGATGTTAAGTCAAGTCTGTAAGTTATATGTGTGGAGCACGGTACGGATGCGTTGCTGATGATGAGGCTTGTCTCGTCCCAATTGGTAATGCACAGCGGATGATGATGATGCCATGGATGCGATTAAAACAAAACAGTGTAGAGACAAGAGAGGACAAGAAGAGAGCGAGCACACACAGAGTCAGCTCCTCTCTGTGCACAACGTAGGAAGATGAGAGCGCACGTTGCAACGTATAAGTAATGCAAACAAAACAAGTCAATTACATACGAGGGTAGAGCACACATATGGAGAGTTCGTGATCAGGACTAAGAAATCACATTATACGCACGTCTTTCTTCACGGGTAATCGAGAAGTTACTAAACTGGCTCCAGACAGCTAAGAGTCTTTTTTCATTAATTACATAGGTGTGGGGGTTATCAGGAAATTAAACTTGAGGTCTGATAATTGCAAATCTATTCTATTCTCTAGTATGTGCATTATTATTTCTCTCTGTGAGCTGTTCGCTCGCTCACTAAAGTTATGTCCATCAGAGCCACTATATGCGCGCTTCAAGTGTGTGTATCTCTGTGGCTACAATAAATACAAACTACAAATGAATGCTCTTAGCAAAGAACAGTGTCAATGCACTATAAAATAATAAGCCAATATCTCTCTCGTTGGCTCGCTCTGTTCCCAACATTACAATTACTATTTCTTATCAATGGGGAAAAGATAACATCCCTTTGCTATTTCATCCACCAATTTCACCTCATTATTCAACTATCCGTTGCATTGCCTACTGCTGCTCACCTACTACCACCACCATCAATGCAACACAGAGTACAGCCTACCCAATTCATGCAGACACATTAACTCTACAACCAGCCACCTACTCAAATACATTGCAAGTAAGTAACATATTATCTATACTTTGTCGTGAGTAGTCATTTGAAGATTTATCCTCACAGCGTATCCGCAGATAGCACTTAACGTCTCTCTAAAATCGATTCGAATCCAATGAGCTGATTGTGAGATCATTTTCGATTTCCCCGTGTATAACTAATTTCCCTTGTGTAGTATATGTACATATCTATGTAGAGAGATATTATAGTAGCAGAGCATGTACGTTCGCATCGTGTGATTAAATAAACTAACCTGAAAGGAAAACAATACGTTATGGTAAACTGAGCCCCAATGTAATACATTACATTATTATGGTGTTACATTATTAGCCAAAGTAAACTGCTTTCGACTGGTGGAGTAGTTGTTTGGCTCATCTTCGACAATTTCGTCTTAAATGTCCACATAGTCAATATTTAATGATAATCTCAGCTCAGCTCATTTTTACATCTTATTCATGTACCATACATATACTAGCAGCGATGATAATTCTTCCACTCGAATTTAATGTTCGTTACGGAGCACTTGAGATCCAAAAGTTCCATCATACAGTAGATGCTAGAAGAATACAGTCAATGTGGCAAGTCTAGTCTGGCGAATGTGCACGCGGTGCATAAAATTGTTGTTGTTGAGTTCATTTTATCTGTACATATATTACAAATGTTTTATGGCAAAGATAATTATTATTATGGAGCAATGATAGAGTCACGTCGCTCACTAATTACTACTGAACGCAAATTACTCTTCGGAAAGCATTAATCATGCACAAGTTCATGCAAATATTGCAAGTGGTTGTTTTGGAGCCATTAGGAGTCCAGTCGAGATTACCAGCTTAACAGGCAAGAAATCAAAAACGTCACGATTCCTCAACCTATGATTACAAGCTAACTCACCATAGCTGCAGCCACCACAGCAAAAATATTCTCAAAAGGCTTCCACATAATACGACCGTACGCACACAACAGACAACCTCTCTCTCTCTCTCTCTCAAGTAAGTAGCATCTCTATGTAGCGTAATATTATGTACATACAAATAGTAAAGGAAGAATGAAGACGACGAAGAAGGCACATCGAGTATCCTTTGTTTTGGGTCCTGAAGCACAACCACGCTCTATAGTCAACCAAAGGTTGTATTACATAATGCAGAGACTTTTGTTCTCGTCAATCTTCCTCTTATTCTTTTTTCTTCTATATTTATATAAACATCAGAGTAGACTAAGCATACGTACGTACTACATACCTATAAGTACTTTTATAGTGCCGTCAGCGTCCTCGTCGTCGCCGTCCTTCCTGAGCACAAGTTGAAGAGAGGACCTTACAGAATATATATATACTAGAGATATTTCATTTGATTTCATTGCTTGTGCAATGCATCTCCTAAGTGCAGAACATCCCATAATATAATACAATAAGATGAACGACAAAACAGAAATAGACTTCTGTCTTCTAGTGAATTGCATTGGGCCACAGTAAGCACCCTGCTATATAGCTGCAAGAGGAAAATAAACGTGTGCGTCCGTCCCTGCTTTTCTTCCTCTCATATTTTATTTGTTTGCCCAATATGAGATGATGTTGGACAAAACTGGCCTCTCTCGAATGTGTGTGTGTATGTGTGTGTATGTGCAGCAGGAGAATTCCTTTAGACTTCGACTTTCCTCAGCTCACTTAACTCAACTCAAATCAACACTAATGCTGAACCCGAGCCAAAGAAGTCAAAGAAACAAGGAATCAGTACCAAAAAGCTTCTTCTCCCTTTTTAGACATGTACGTCTCTGTGTACGAATCTATCTCCACTTACACAGCTATTGTATCCCTGCTGTGTGTGTGTTGTGCAACACGGACTCAATACATAGTCGTAGTAAGAATGATAAACGTATATCGGCCCATCTGTATTGCACCGCTTTAGTATAAGGGCTGGCAGAGTAGTACCATGTATTAGACTTGACTTGGTCCTGGTGCTTTGGTCTTTCCTTGATTAAATTTAACTACTGTAGAGACGAACTCGAAGACTAATCACACTCGAGAGATACACAAGACTAACGCCACAATAATGTACAATTACGGTCTCTCTTTATAATCAAGACTAGCTGAACTTAGCTTCCCACAAAAAAAACTCTGATTTCCACTTAGAATCTGTTTGCTCTTTTCCTCCTCTGGTTGTGCGGACTTTGCCTTTTCTAGTAGTAAGTAGTGGTGGGGAAGGATTTTCTTTACAGTTTATACATACTAGAGTATTGCATTAGGAGAAACTGGTGGGAGATAGACTAATAGTTCGAAAAGTTCACAATAACGTTTATGTAGGTTGCTAAATCCGTCGGTCTACATGCCAGAGAACATATATCAATGTACAATACGCTTCGTATAAATTATCGTTTATTCTCTCTCTCTCTCTCTGGCTCTCTTCTTGCTGATTTCATTTATCCTCTCTTCTACTTTCATACATTACTATTCTACCGCTGCTGCTGTGGCTACACCATGTACTCATGGACTGTGACTGGCCAGACCAGTCTTCTCCAGTCCACTTCACTCTTCAAGATAAGTTGGACACATAACAGTGAGAGTGAAGTGAGCGATAACGAGAATAAATATTTTAAGCGGCTCTCTCTCTCTCTCTCCCACTCCACACTCAACTAGCATCATAATCCGTAATGAGTTTCAATGTTGACAAATTAAGCAAACAAACGTATATATAATCAGCCGAGTCAAACTCAGAAATGAGACAATTCATTGCCTTGATGCACCTACTACTGTCCACCAGTCAAAAGTAAGTAATATTGATATAGATTGAGACAACAAAGTAGCATGATGTCAATGTACCCCATAAAAAGACACTTAATATTTACAAAGTTCCTATGTGGTGACTATTATTATGCATAATACACGTAGGTACACACATGTAACTTACAATCAGTTGGACGTGTTGGTACTGTGTGGTGCATCACACAATAAACACAATGGAAAGTATATGATGACTTTGATGACTCAAAAAAATCACAGCTCTCCAATAACGAATAATGCAGAGTGAAAATCTCACTGTCATTGATTAGTAAGTATCTTACTCAGTCAAGTAAAACGAATATTTTGTTTGTTGCCTGAATTCATTTCATTGCTGCGGAATAAAATGTATCAATGCAAACAAACTATTTTGTCTACATACTAAATACGTACTTAAATGTTTTTATCATGTCTGCTATTACCCAAGGATTTGATAGAGAGTGAAATAAGCTGCTGATTAGACTAAAATACAAATAATTAAATGTATACTGCAGACTTTATATATACAACAGAAGAATTTTATAATGGCTACATGTATTTACTAACAAAGAGTAGTGAAGAAATCAAGTTGAGTCAACCCTACGTACTAAACAGTATACAGAGATTAAGGATGTGAAGAAAAACGTTCTATCCGTCCAAAAGCACGTGCAACACGAAAAAAAACTGTTTGCTTTCAGCAATAGAAAGAAAGAGAGTAATTTAAGATGATTATGGTTCTGTCCCCTGTCTTAGCGTTGTGTGCGAGCTGATTGTGAGCCAGGCTCGAGTTGACTTGGTTGATGATGGCTCCCAATTCTCCACGTCTGCCAGGCCAATGTGCACCACCACAAAGCATCGTACTTGGTGTCTTACTCTGCAGAGAATCGCTCTCTACGAAGACGTAAAGAAAGAGTTAAATTGGAGAATAACACCTGCTGGAGTTCCGCTGAACAAATGACTTAAAACCATTAGAGAGAGAGAGAGAGAGAGAGTGAAGACTCGAAAGATTCTCCAGACAGTTGAACTGCCACGGTAGCCAAACCGCGTAAAACTATTTTAACTTTGTTGAATATTAGTCATAATATTCTCAAGCATTGGAGGCTGGTGCTGTGAGTGTGAGCAGCTCTTCTAAATGCACAGGAGACTGTCTTGCACAATCAAAGGGAGAAGACAGCATGTAATCGTTTGCGAGATGTGCACAAGGTACCAGTCACCAGAGACCATCTTATAGGGAATTGACTTGTGTCTATGGCTAACTACTTAGAATTGGAAAACATGTACTTCTAATGCCTATAGACACAAAAGAAAATATAAACTAACCGAAAAGAAGTTAAATAAGCATTAATGATGGTAATACCAACACGATCGCACTGGAGAGATGGAGAATTACCAGGACCTGTTATTAAGACGAGAACCACAAAAGTCTGACGATCGCTGATTATTTCATGCATCACAACCCATCACTGTAATACAGTGTACAGTGTAGACATGATGTAGACACACACAGTAGCGTTGTGATGTGACGCGACGACATTCAATCAGTGCACTACACATGCACAATGTACACTTCTGTTCATCATGAAATATTTTGAAATCATCCTTCCTTCATTTCAATGCATATAATAATGTACACAAGTTAATATTGATATGAGAGAGTGCGTGTAATGGTTGGAAAATCGTTTGTCACGTACTGTCTGCCCACATTATTCGGTTTTCTTGAAACAGAAATTATGAGAAGGAATTGTGTGTATTTTGTGTCCTTCGGTAGCCAGAAGATCAAGATCACAGTCGTTCATCTTTTAATCTGTGGTATATATAATACGAAGAAGGCAAGCCAAGTTGCGCAAGGTAAAAGAACAGAAAGCCGCCCTTACATAATCGTGGAAATGAAATAAAACAGTTAAATTCACATCATTGAGCACAGACTCCCCCCTTCCCTGTTGTGGTAAGATATTATTTTACATCTCGAGAGTAAATACAATCGTGCAAGCTATTCAGTATATATAAATTGGAACTCTCGATGTATAAGATACAATTTCTACTGAATATATAGACTGGAGTGATTAAAGTCCCACTGATCTGAAGGAAGGAATAAAGGCAAGTTGGGTAAATATTGTGGAATCGGGATCGAGAGACAGAGAAAAGAAATGTATGACTAAGAAAGGTATGAAATATCCAAGTCAGCAGTAACATCATCATCAGACTAATATACACGTGGGGTGTAGGAACATACTACCACACACCAAGACACCACACCACTACAAACACCAACGAAATATTATTCGCCTGACTATTGTGAGCAAATATGTATGACTGAAGTCCGTTGACTACAACACTACCATTCTATACACAGTATTATATATTATAGAGTAAAGGAGCGAGAGAGAGAGACAGACAGACAAAGGATCCAACTAGAAATCAGTCCATTATTACAGATTTTTGCTCCCGACTGATCATTATGGATCCCCATCTTTTTTGCCATCAACTTTAATGATGGACGAAAGAAAATCTCTCGTGCTATTTTTTCTCTGCATTTTTCTATCACTACTTACTTTTCTTGTGATTGTGCTGATATAATCATGATGAGAGATTGGAACTATTCTTCTATCAGTAAACTAGACTTTTCTACACTTACTACTATTGCTATCTGTAATACATATATGAAAATACGTGCGTATGAGTCGTGGGCGATAGAAATACCAACAAGAGGACTAATACTACTAGTGATCTCTTTTCATTCTGTGTTTGCTACAATAACATCAAGTTCAACGACTAATGCCTGCACATTGGTAACTAGTAACTGGCATTAGGTTGAATTTTCTTTAATCGGCCCCATCTGCCAGCACATGACTTCTTGTTCTTTGGTATTATTCTTATTTTATCCACCATCAGCCCTTAAATAGCATATCAGGATAGAATTCCACAATTTTCATGCCATCTGATCCTGAATTCCAGACCAGGACGGGAGGAAAGTAATAGATCAAAGATCATCACTCTGATGGCACCATCAAACAAATATATTGATTTTTTCTAGAATTACTACACCATGATGAGTCTTACAGAGGATATTACGCTTTGTTTTTCTCGCTTCGCTTCTTATGACATGACACCTCACTGAGCAACTGCACTAATAATAAAATTCTATAGAACAGTACACACAATGATGTTTATATTGTTCACAAAAGCAATCTATACTACATATAGTCCAGCGTCTGTATTTTTATAGTATACCCGAATTTCATCTACTCAGCACCGATATAAACATATTAATATCCTATAAGGAAACTATTACTAACTCATATTGCACGAATAAGATCTTGACTTGTTTTCTAACTATGATAATCTTGTCTAGAACGAATTGTGTAGACATAGGAAATCATCCAGACAAAAATAATCCATGACCTTTGACCATTCTAAGTAAGTGTTAAGTTTTTTCAAACTTAATTACCAAGCTGATTCTAATAGAAAACACGAACATAATAACACTGTGTGATTGATACGCTCCGTTCCAATGTTGGAATACTATTGTCCAACTATTTATATACCTAATATATAATATATAGTATGTGTATATATACTACAGAACTTTGTGAACAGATCCAAACGATATATGTACAAGAGTTTTTGCTGGTCGCTCTTTCCTATTATCTGGGCAGAGTTATTTACACAGTGAAGACAAGAGTTGGGAACAGAGAGAAGAGTCGAGTCCGAGTTGGTCTGTGTCGAAGTAGATTAAACTTGACGTGATTTGAGTAAAATGAGACGAGACTTTGAGGAGACTGACTTGAGTTAAATGTGTGTTGTGTGAGTCTATGTGTTCGATTCCCTCACTTCTCCACCAATTTACAATGGCAGTCTTTTGGTTGTTGGGACTAAAGCAAAAATCCGAGAGACTTTTTCTAACCTCGCTTGGCAATTCCCAACGACACGGGGGGCAAGGCCATAAAGGGAGAGCAATTAAAGAAAACCGGTCAACAGTTTCAGCGTTTCTCGTATTTTACGCGCGCATCATCATCATTTACCTTAGACACCTCTAATGAATTCTAAATATGCTCACAGTATAACTTTAATTTAGGTCCCTTTGCAAGCAGAAAGGGGACTACCTGCAGCTTCGCTGCCTTGTTGGCCTCCGTCTCATCATGCGCCGAGAAAGAGACTTTTACAACCTCCTCTCCTAATGACATCAACTTATTTTCTAAACAAACATAAATATTCAAACAGGAGATGTGCAGCGCTCTGGTGCAAGTGGCTCCCCACTTAAAAACAAAATAATTAAGTTTTATTTCACTTCACTTGTCAGAATCACTTTTTGCAAAATAATCAGCATATTGTTAGTACTATTTAGTTGGAGGCTCCTAAGTAAGCAAGAAACAGAAACCTGACTAGTATGACTCTCTCAGCAAACAAAAACAACACTAAAGCATATGCATAACAATCATCAGAACCTTTATCATATTTACCTCCCCACCGTACAAAGTTCGAGTTACCTGGCCTGCTCTACCTACCTGCCCATCACAAACACACACATACGCAGAGAGAGACACACACGGACCCATTGGTTCTGGTACGTTACATGTAATAGTAAGTCATTAGAGCTCTTCTATGCTTGTGATTTATTTACGATCTTTTGGTTCTGATAAAAATTCCGAGAATGTGAATGGAATTCTGAAGAATAAGAAACATTCCAATTCTAAAAAGAGTCGACTCCCTGTGTCAGCAGGGGTAACAACAACTGGGCTGCTCATCATGTGAAATTCGAAGCTGTCTTCTCATAAGTGATTAGCATATTCATGGGCATCAATGCAACAGAATAAGTAGGCAAGAGGAGTTAAATAAAGGAAATATACACAAAGATTGTGTTGGATACGGAGCAGAGATAAGTAGTTGTATGTGGGGGATGAGATTTTGTTGCGAGCTAATGTTAGACTAAGTACAGACGCGTATATATAAAAATAATACCAGCACAAGTATGCCTTTATATCTGTGTACAGCACAAAAGTAATCTGAGGCAGTGGTAATAAGAATGTTGTTACTTTTGAGTGAAGAGCAAGAGAAGACGAGCATCGACATTGGCATAACAGAGAAGGAGATGAGATATGGAAAGAATACAGAGCGAAATCATTAATAAGCAAAGAAATTAAAGGAACTGAGAAAGGTGATAAAGTATTTGAGGGGAATCATCTACGTCAGCAGTGTGGAATGAGAGTTGCATAAATTATCATTCCTCAGCCCAAGTTGTGTGGCATTATGTGACAGCAGGTGAAGGGCTACGCAAAAAACACTCGTTCAGGTGTTCTAAAGAGGCCTTAACCAATTCGGTCAAGTGTCAGCCAAAAACTCCAGGGGGCTCAACACAAGATCCGAGTGAGAAACACTCATTAAACCATACCACGACTTATGCCCACTGCTCACTATCTTCTCTCCCCGTCTGCTTATTACATACCATCACAGCAACCTACTACTTACATGTATGTATGTATCTATAGCATTTCTTTTCAGATCATTATCCAACTCCCTACGAACAGAGATCTGGCTTGGCTATTCCATTACATTTTCTATACATACCACATTACATCATATACCTACACGTATTACTTTACTTCACATATGGTTCTCCTCCATTCAATACCCTATTAAATGAGACCGAGCTCATAATATCTGTGCACTTACTCATGCTACACACAAGCCATTACCATAAATAGTTGTCTGACGTTTGAAAATTGCCAATTTACCTTTGAAACTAATTTCAAATAAATTAGCAAATTATCAACGAACCATCCTTTACTTGCACACACGTAAAAGCACCAAGTTCACTTCATAGTGAGTAAATATTTGTTTTCATGTGCAACCTCTTTAAGCACATTCCGTACTGTATTGTGTATATTTTTCAGGTACGGTTCACACTTTGGGATTGGTGTCAGCATAAACGGAGCTTCCTTGCAGGATAGTAGCCAGCAAACGCAAGTCAAAAGTACATACCAGAAAAAAAAGAGAGAGAGAGTAAGGAAATGTATTACTTTGCTAGGTACGTTACGCGTATGCGTATTATGGGGCATATGTGCCGACAGCGAAAACAGCGATATACAGATAAAAGAAAGTCATTGTGCGTCTTAAGCGCGATTACGTGAATAGAACGAGCGATTCGGAGTTTTTCACAGAAAAAAGAGTTCATTTCGTTAGAGTCAGTTGTGGGCCAGGTAAAGATGGGAAATTCGGTAGAGTTTTGTACGCTCCGTTAGACGAAAGATGATATAAGACTATGAGACAGCATAGACGAGTTCGTAGCATTTAACGTCTTTTACAAATGGTCATGGAAGACGGACAACTGTTGCTGACAGACAATACATTACAGCCAGTAAGTACAGATACTAGGTACTTATTGATTTCAAAGACTATATACAGTCAGTAGGAGAGATGGAAAACTAGCAGAAATGCGCCATTACACTACAGCAGGTTATAAATGTATATCTACAGACTGCAAACATCTTTGTGGAGGCTCGGCAGATATTTGACTAGAAATGGGTAGACCGTTTGTAGTTTCTATTAGACCACAATAATTTTCGTGTATTTTTTGCCGGCGCTAATGAAAGAAAAAATTTGTGTTTTTAGAAGGTGTGTGAGATTGTAGATGAACAGAAAGACAAGTTGCTCAAGAAAATGAATTTTATCATACGTGTGCAGCTGTTCTGTATAAATATAACAGTTTACGACTATTTCTTTGCATGGTACTTATAATTTCCTTCTTTTATTTTCTCTGCTTCCCCCCTCTGAAAATCAAATCGAATAATAAGACTCATTTGGACAGTGTAAGCATATAGAATTGCAGAGACTCATAAATTTGCAATGGGATAATGGGAGATAGCAGAGACTCAGCGGGTAGCTGTACCACAGGACTCAGATGGACTTGACTGTGAGCTATACAGCAAAGACGAGAAGAATCAGTATCATTGAAACTTTTACGTTCTCACTCAATTACTCTGACGCATCAAATCAACGCAAAAACATAACACAACAATACACCGCATTTTCCTATATTAAATACTAAAGGTATATTCAATGTATAGAATAGGGATATTGAAAATATGGTCTTGTCCAAATATCAAAGATATGAAGAGTACAAATGGTTCGAAAGAATTTCCATTGTGTGGTAGGTCTACATTGTGAAATGAGTAAGTGGAGAGGTCCAGTTTTCCAACGTCCACAATGTGTACAAGTGAGTTTTGTAAGTAGTCTTATAAGTGAGTGAGTGAGTGTGTAGAATGTAGCCTGCTATACTATAAAATAAAACTGGAGGCATGTACGAACGAACGTACGAGCGACATAGACAAGACACAGACAACTATTGTGAAAAAAGGCTCTTGGCACAAAGTGAAAAACTATCTGTCTCTATTCTGTACACTAGCAAAATGACTTTTCAAAGTCAAATCACCAACCGACTCGAAAGCCAAAGCCAACTTGGCTTCTTATCGTGCTGTTACTTTTTGCCAGAGGAAGCAATGGAAAGTAATTGTAAACTGTGTTTCGCGTCTCTCTCTCTCGCCGTTAACTATCTTGAGGTTAAATAATGTGCTCCGATGGTAATGAATAATCTTCACATAATTAAAATTGTTCCATAAAACTTATTCGCATTTTATAAGAGTTGCCAGAGTGTCAAATTGATTAACATTTCTTTTCAAAACCAGAATAGAAAGAATGTTGTGGGGGTCACGAGGGTCATTAAATTTATGCAACCTCTTACTTAAGTGCTAGTCCCAGTCAGAACAGTTCCGATAAAACTGCTTTGATGAAGAGATCCGTATTATTATAATTTTGTATATATAAATCGTAGGTATACAGGGATTTCTCCTTTTTCCTTTCTTTTGAAATTATCGGCATTCTGTTTCTCAGTCTGTTGCCTTTTAACAGTTTATAAAGATTATAAATTGATTTAATTACATATTTAAGATACAGGTTAAGATAGAGCATGTTACGAACTCTTTAAAAAAACTTTTAAATATACATTTTTAGCATATTACCGAAATAGAAATCGTAGGTATACAGGGGTTTCTATTTTTCCTTTCTTCGGAAATCATCGGCATTCTGTTTCTCAGGCTGTTGCCTTTTAACAATTTACAAAGATTATAAAATGATTTAATTACATATTTAATATACAGGTTAAGATTTAGCGTACATCTCTGAATATGCAATCGATATAATAATTTATTTATAAAATATATCATATTTACATAATTGTTGGATGTTCATTTTCGCTATTATTAAATGTTTATTGATTAATTAATTAACTTTAATGCCTATTAAAGTTAATTTTTGATTCAATTTCAAGCATTTGAGCTGAACAGTAATATGAAATTCCCTGTAAATACTTTGTAATATTGAACATATAGATAAGAAAATAGTACTCTTTTATTATACATATATCAGCACACATTATCGTTTCACACCATACTTTTCGTAACATCGGAACATACAACGGGTCTCCCCTTTCTGCATACACCATTACTATTACCTATATATTGAACACTGAACACAATAACACGAGAACTTATCGATTTCCCTACTACTTACAATAAAGGCTTTCATATAACTTATGAATTTCAGCCAAAGTCCCTATTCATTTTCAGATACCTACATACTCCATCCTTCTACTGACACAACATGAAAAAATCTCACATTAGCGCATTAGTGTTTAATGTAATTCAAACTTTGTGTGTGCATATCGGCTATCTGCGAGTATTTATCAATGCTCGATCTAACGCATTATATAACATGAATTATCAAACTACCTATCAACCATCGACAGTATTTCATCCAACTTTTCATTGAACCATCCAATTTTGCAGACAACTTTTCCTTTTGATGTCTCATCGGCCTGACTCATATCAAGGGAGAAAAAACTCGGAAAAATTATACTTTTTAAATGAAAACACAATAGCTCATGATAGAAAACTTAATAATCAGAACAATAATTCTTCCTTTCGGTAATCTAATTTGAGCATAAATCACCAAAGGCTGACAAATCTAAATTACTATAAGGAATAAAAATGCAAAGTTTAATATTTGGTAAAACTACAAAGAAAAACTCTCCAGTCTTTGCGGTCTGTATGCTCCAACCTGAAAGTTTCGGAAAGCGGCAAACGTTTCTCTGTGCTGTCTTCGTCTAGCACATAGCGCCATTGAAACGAGTGAAGAGTCGAGAGATGTGTCAGTTAGGATTGCACGATGATTCTTTTATAAAAACCGTTCCCTTCTTCTTGCAATCGGTCGTTTCCACCCAACAAGTGAGAATTAGTTACTTACTTACTAAGTTTAACTTAAATCCAACCACCATCACCGCTCTCTCTCTCTCTCTTCTCTCTGATGATGGAAAGAACGAGTATTGTGCCCTGAATCTAGAATAATTATAATGCATTAACTAAGGCTGGGACTTGCCATTAGTTCAAAAATACGATCCACGACTCGGAATGAGGTGTTGAAATACAAGACACGATAGAGTCTGAAGCGATCTCAACTAAAACCTCGTATCTACATGCAGCAAGCAGAACGTTCTCTCTCGCTCTCACTGTGTCTGCGCTAACTCTGCGCCTACCCTATCACCAATATAACCACATAGAAGGTATATCTGTACGATACGTGTATATTGCGCATGTAGTGAGCTTTTGAAGAGCATTTGAAGCCTAGCAGGTGTGTAAAACCTCATCTGATGATGATGATGAGGAAGGAGTGCGCATCTAGTTTATCTCAACTCTGATGTGTAGAGAGAACGTCTGTTAGGCGTGTTTCATCTGCTTATTATCTCGTCAGAGCCTTTCACAGTGCCGAGAACGTTAATCACATTTATGAAACACATGGAGTGTGTAATTAGCAGTTTGATTCTCGTGTGTAAGGCACACCTCTAAATTCCCTTATCGAATAATTAGACGAACGTAGGATTACGCTGTTCTATTTTTCTTTCATCCAAACACAAGCAAACTGAATGCATATGGCTCATGTCCACAAACTCAATCGTATACACTGGGATTACTTATTACCAGCCCCACGAACCAATCTCTTGCTTATACTTTTATATATGTACACGTAATACTTACATGGAGTTGCTCACTTAAATGCTATTCACTAATGTACTAATACATTCGGCGGGTATTTAATACTACCAGTTTTATCCTTGGGTTATTAACACACACTCGACAACAGTTTTTCATTGCTCACACATATGAGCATCTAGAGACTAATGTAAAAGTAAGCCTCACTGGCTCGTCCATGTCATCCTGTAATGAAACTGAAATGAAACTGTTCTACCTACTGGTTGACTTGACTTTCTGTACGTACATAGTACATAATATAGTGAACGTAGCTTGGCTTGCCTCTGCTTCCTGCTAACTGAACGTGTGTTGGTGTTAGGCTTAAAAAAGTGAACGCTCCGTGCTACATACATAGTTGATGCAATGCGTTCAGTTCTCTGTGTGTGTGTTGATGGTTGTCTTGTCTCTGTCGTGAGTAATACCCACAA
>JABASC010000061.1:0-78333 GCA_019776185.1 Plutomurus gul | reverse complement strand
AAATGATAACACATAATAGTGGGGGGGGGTAACCTTTAAGTTTTGGAATTGCAGCAGGTGATCGATCGAGTTTCCAACAAAATTGAATTTAAAATTAAAACGAATTGCATGTAACGAAAACGACGACGTGTTAGTTTATTTATTTAGGAAAGGTTCCAAAGGGATGTGTGAATGTGCAATGTCACGCTAAATTATATTTTCAATGATATTATACACCATTCTTATTGTTAGCTGAGTGCTGATTGTATGTAAAGAAACGAAATTTGTTTGATATAAAATGTGAAATTGAAAACACGCTGCTCGATGTGAAGAGGAAAGTTGTTTGATGTGATTTTTAGCAATCTCTCATTCCCATCTATGATAATATTGTGTTACGTATAGTTTTGTGCACAGAATGCAAGCACAGCAATAAAACTTGTTGAATAAATCGAAATGAATTGCAAGTATGAATTTAGGATATCGATAGTATTCTTTCTGTTGAAATTGAAACACTTTCTCTTTAGTTTCCTTCTAACTGCCTAACAATCCCTGCTTTTCTTTAAAATTTTTATTTTTGTATTCTCTTGCAACTAGAAAAATAACTCTTATTCTGTGATTAGTTGTAACTAGGTTTATTACGAAACGGAATTTGCTCGACAAGGCAAGCTAGTACATATATACATATATGGGTTGAGTTGTCGCTGCGGTTGTATTGTCCGGTAATCAAGCCAAGCCACACGTTTAGCTCTTTACATCTAAGCGAATTCCATTTTCTCGGCTGCTTGTTTCCGTTTTCGCCGCTCATTGTAACTGTAACGAGTGCAAATGAGATTATTTACGTAATTAATAAACACAATACAATTCATTTTCATTATTCATTCAATTCACATTTCACATTCTTTAATAATCATTTATTTATATTCAAATAAATGAACATCAATTAGATTGGATATCATTTTAAATTTTTTTGGTTTATTTGGAAATTGCACTAGCAAATTGGAAATAAAATTCAAAATATTTATATAAAGATCTATGAGAGTATTATTTGTATTATTATTGAGTTATAATTTAGTAGCACTGAATTACCATCCTGTGTTGGCTAACTGTACTCAGATTGGTATGTACAATCATTTTATTAAAGCGTCAATATCTCTGCTATTTACAAACGACAAATAAAAATACATGTTAAAAATTAAATTGCTTGTCATAATTTTTGTGTTGTTTGTGATGGTTGTACTCATAGTATTTACGAGTAAAGGTGTGAGATGGGATAGCTAAAATTGTCTCTTTATAACAATTGATTCGACAATATTAGATTTAAAACATCATAATTGAATAAATTCTTCTAGTCAAATAAACAAAGGTATGTTGGTTAAACGATGTGAATTTGAACGAGTTTAATGCAGGTCAACAACGCAATCAGAAGTGATATATCTTTCTGTTGAAAGGCGAAAAAGTCCTTTAAACTTTGCACCAATCCTTCGCGTAATGGAACAATGAAGTTTTAAGACGGAGAAGGAGGAGTGTTCGTAAAATAAGACATTAGTGAGCCATAAGTCAAGATGTATAATCCCTTCTAGAGTTCAGAACATTACGTATATCAGGTTCGAAGGTAAAGTAATGTGAGTAGATCTCAAAGATGACAATGTTTCTTGCCCCTTTCTCCTCCCCCTAGTACCAAGTACATAAGGAGCGTCGTCTCCATCCCAAGAACATGACAAATAACAAGTGAACTCACGGTTGAATTCCTATCTGACAAAACTGAGTTGAACTAAACTCAATTCAAATAGATTATAACAGAGTGAATCAAATGAAATGAATCAAATCATTGAGCGAGTGAAAGGAAGAGGAGCTTTTCCTTCGGACGGACTCGATCCGCTCAATGGATGAATGGAGCATGAACTTGAGCACCGAACATTAAACATCCAATTGCCAATCTTTCACAAGACAATAAATATTCTTCCGTTCTCCCATTCTACTCCATTGTAATATAAAAGATCCTGAGTGAGCCCGTTACATGGGCACTGACTGTTCACTGTTCTCTCTCTCTCTCTCTCTCTCTCTCACTCGCCTATAATGCTTACGTTACATGCTTAGCTAATAGTCAGTAGAATTCTGTTCTAGATCTCTTTCTTTATTTCTCACAGCATTTCTGAGAATAGATTCGAAAAGAGGTGATGACTTTGCTGCAGATACTACGTTTGCTCTTTTCATACTCGCATCCTTAGTTGACTACTTACACACACTACAAATCCGTAATACCAGTTCATACAGAGATAGAAAAAGCTGTGATATACCGCAAAACATATCTATAAATATTATAGCAGCGACACGTTGAGTCAAGACATGCAGCATTATTTGATAGCAAAAGGAAGGAACTTGTTCAATTCTATGGCGTTGACTCGGCTGTTGAACGCTGAACTTTCCTTGCAGATTTTATAGCTTTCTCTTTCTGTTCTTCTTGCAATATTCTTTGACAAATGGGCTCTCTCCTCCAATATTAGACTATACATACAGAGATAGGAGCACACTATATAGTTAGACACAACACATTGAGCAAGGAGTAATCTTGGATTAGCACATATCGTGTCAAATTCATTGTAACAAATCAACAATTCCATATTTCACATTATTATATTTGTTTTGTGTTGAGCTGGCTGAATGAATGACATTGTTTCGAAAAACCTATATGACAGTTATTGCCAATACAGAACTATATACACCATTAGACATTAGTACATGAAATATTTAGTTGAACAAACTTTATGACTTACACGTTTCATTTTTGAAGCTATGAGTGTGAATAAGTCAAGTTATTTGTATCTCCTATGTATATATATGATAGGATGTGTGTGTACACAGAATGGTCTGATGATAAGTGGGAAGGGAAGAGAAGAGGAAAAAGTTTTCTGGGGAAAGAGAATGATTCTTCAGATAAAATATGTAGTAAACTAAGGAATGGACTGTGGAGTGCTACGTAAGTAGCTACATACATATGGAATACAAAATGACAAGAGAGTTACGTACTATTCGTAGTACGATGTACGACAAAGCAGCGCTCTGCTGCTCTACTCACGAAGAAGAGAAAGCAGAAGAGAAACGGAAGGAGATTGGAAGAAGACAAAATCAGGGATGAAATGGGCTTTGTCCTTTACATCTAACATCCCTTCTCCACTTGCCTTGGAGAAAGAAGACGGATGACATCCTTTTCTCTTCTCATGCCTCTACAGCATTGCATTATTGTCTCCTCACATGGCCTCCATGAAATATTGCACTATCCATCGTCCACAGAGACTCCAAAAGCAAGAAAGCACCAAACACAGCTCAACACAACTAGATTAGACCAGACGTTGCTACAAGTCTACACTAGACTCATAGCCTACTACATATATGCACACAACAAAAGTAGTATACCCTGTATACATACCTACTATACTTTGGCCATGGAGTCGCATCTAATAGTACGATGCTACTTCTAGGAAACAGTATAACACTAGTTTCTAAAAGCAGCAAAGGATTTTTTGATCGGTTTCTACCCAACAAGAAGATGTATGTACTTGTGTAGGTATACTGCGTTGTGTATAAAATACATATTACACGGAATACGTAAGAGAAGAGAAAGATGAGATTCTATGTCGTCCACGCAACTTGTACATTAAAATCTGCTTAGGATTTTCCTCTCGGCCTTATTGTATAAGTATGTACATCATGCCGACGTTACATAAAGTGTCCAGCAAAGCTTTTGGGAATTCGATTTGAGGGAAACTGCAAATGCCCTGAGCAGAGATTTCATTTTTTTCATGGCATACTCTACGTAACACCACTCCAGTTTTCCTTCACTTTATTACTATGAGCGGATCTGTAAAATATGTACGCTTTTGTAATCGCATTTGTGTATTGTATTATTGGGGAGATTTTTTATCATGTAGGCGATCTATTAGCAAAACAAACGTCAATGTATAGCTATGCATTTAGATTGTTCACGGGGGAGCATTGCATGGTGTAGGTATGGCCCAATTTTGGCATTGTCATTCATTCTGTTATAATATTTCAGTTTATAAAATCGTTAATTTACATTCTGAACTGTGTAAAATATGATTACTATTATATTGAACAAATCTTGCTTAAACAGCCTACTGAATCGCATGATTTATTCCAACGAATATTTAAATATGATATCTGTATCCGTCTCTTTTACAATTGGAATTTTCTCATGGGGTTCGCTATACAGAATTGGTAGATAGTATTTGTTAGCCTTTCTCAAAAACAGCTTAGCCCTGCAAAAACAATAGAGAAATAAAGTAAACACAGCAAAAAGTCCATCGCGCTGACCGTTGCCTGCTCGTCAAGTGTAAGCAAACAGGGAAGCTATCCATTGGACGAAAGCTTAAATCCCGCAGTGGTTTAGATATGTGGCCAGAGAAGCGAACGAGAGATATGGAAAATAATATCTTTCCCCATAGTTTATTTCCTATGAATCTTTGAATCATTTATCTTTGGAATTGATGGGTGTCAGGCCGTGGCCATATCTCTCAGCACTTAAAAGGTCAACCATCATTCCATGTTGTCAGGTCCAGCTTTGTCATGGTATTTGGTTTTTGTTGAATAACAAACGACGGTGCAAGAACATAATCTGCAGAAAAGGAATAGATTTCTTTATATGGAATTTCGATTTCCAGATGGAGGCAAAGTTTAAAAATCGCCGCGGCTTTTATTGCCCATCTTTGGTATGAGTTATTTTCTTGTCCCTTTTAACTTTTCTTTTCCCTGTCTCGCTGTTCTCCTCTGGAGAAAGCCAGGGATTACTTTTTTATGTTGTTACGTTATGTAATGCAATGTACAATTCTGTTCTGTTTCTATTGCAGAAGAATTGTTTGTGTGGAAGTGAGGTTAAAATGAAACTCGTACTTCTCTTGCTTTTACTATATATTATTCGATGCTAAACTTAAAATGGCACACACATGGCATGAATAGAGGAAAGAGCCACATTGTACACAGGCCAAATCTATATTTAGCATAGTATAGATTTATATTCACATACTGTATGTACATAAAGGTAGACTCACATCCATTTTAATTTTATTCCGAATATAACTAGCTATAGTATCCCCGTGCAAAATGATTCGCTTGGTTAAATGACATTTCCAAATTGTATTCTAAAGAGTAGGCTTTCAGAAAAATTCTACCCTCGTATTGCTTTACATGTGCCCATGACATGGAGAAGGAAATTCCTCTAGGTCCTCTATCTATCCTCTCTCCAAGTACTAGTAAATTTAATGGGGAAATCTTGTTATGACTACAGCAAGTATCAGATTGAGTAGCTCTAACTTAAAAGTTAAAAAGAAATATATTTTTAAGGCTCCTATACATTTGATGTATGACTGATTGTGAATAGAAAATCGAATTCGACTCACTTGAACCACTGCTCAGTATAAAAGTAGTTACTCGATGGTGTGTGTGTGTGTGTGTTTGAGTATAAATTCCGGGTTTTGTTCAAGAAGAGTGAGAGAGAGTGAAGAAAGGAGGTATTCCATCCCACGCTATTTGGAGAGACCAGAGAATGAGGGAGAGAGAGAAGGAGAGAGAAAAGCTGACTGATTGTGAGGAGCTGACTGACTGACGGAGATCTCTGGGATGCTTTGGGCATTGCAGAGCTTTTATTCGTGCAAGAGCCGCTTTGGTTTTAAAAATGTAAGAGCCGACTGAGGTTATGGACTCTTAAATTTGAGCAAAGGGTTTTCTGAATGGGACAATAGGGGCTGCAGTGCAATTTCGATTGTTGAAGGAAAAGAGTTGATTTGGTATTTGACATACACATACTCACACAGGGAAAAACAGAATGGAAAAGAGAGAGAGAGCTCCTAGACTGAGGCTGCTGCTGCCAGACCACTGCATGAACAGAGAAAGAAAGAGCGACAAGCTGCAAAGGTAGTTATTCTTTTACATGAGACGAGAGAGAGAGAGAGAAAGACAGACGAATAGTAGGTTGTAGTTAGTGCCGGAGAATAAGAGAAAACACTTGAGAGTATAGGTAATAGTTTGGAGGTAATACCTATGAATTTGTTGCAGAACCAGTAACATACAACAGTCGGCAAGTGCCACGGAGGCTTCCTACTTTACTTATATAATATACCTATGTATATAGTATTGACTGCACTCTGGCACACTAGCAGATACTGCTCGGGTTCTCCTCGGGAGCTTTTCCAGGGCTGCCACTGCATATAAGCAATGCTATTTGATGGTAGTCAAGTCGAGTCAGGAGTTTTTATTCAAGGATGCCGTAAAAGCAGTCGTTCAAGTCCGAAAGGAAACGTAAAAGTTAAAAGCACGGGCATTACCTTCGTGTCGTGTGCCTTTACGTAAGACATTTCAAAGGGCATAGTCTCCTTTTGCATCCTTTCGTATGCTGGCCATAAAAATGTACTCATCGAGCACACGCTTTGTCAAGCCTCATTTCAAGCCACGGCCACATCACATTAAGAAATACCCATAGTGTACTGTTCTATGCATACATCGGTAGTAAGTACACAATAAACATACAATACATACAAGCCAAGACTTTCTTTTCATATTCTAATGTGCCGTGGCAGTGGTGGGAGTAGTAGTCTTGGACTACTAGTAGTAAGTAGCCACAGTCTGCTTCCCTACTAATATCTAGTGCCTTCCATATACGTACGTACATTTAGAAATTGTCTTCCATTACCTTTCTTAGTTTTCTTATTGCGTTTTTCACTTATAACACAATAGCCCTATAGGGTACCGTACCAAATTTTACAAATCCTCTCACATGTGTGTCCCAAACATTTTTCCTCGCTTACTAATACATACTCAAATTAATTTTCCTTCTTTGATGTTCTTACTTTATTAAAGTTGCACGAAATATTCCCCTCCCCACGAGATCCACACTCGAAGCAATTCAGCGAGTGCAGAGGCAACAGACTCTGTGCCATGCATGTCCTATTTAATAAAAGTAATAGCAATTTCATCGACACTACAAATTCTTAAGATTTGAAAAAATAATGTGCTGCAGAATCTGATAAAAATATCTAAAAATCAGTATCTCCACTTCATGTCGGCTATCTGTACCGTCAAAGAAAAGTTAATTTTTTATTTCCATTTGCATTAATAGAGAATCTACTAGGAAAATATTCGACTACGTTGATTCTTTTTTTTATTGGAATAGTATGAATGCGTAATTTTCATGTGTAGCAGAACGACGAGTCAATGTGGTAACAGGAAGTGGCACGAATGCGGAAGAATTGTATACACACGACTAATCTTGAAGGTAAATAAATAAGGATTGATATTAACATGTGGATGACCTCGTTCTTTAATGTTAACATGCGTATGAAGTAAATGGACATCCTTTGTGCAGTAGCCTCTGTGTGCCTGTGCAGTCATAACGAAGCAAGTAATGGGGAACGATGTTCACAGAGAAAAACCCAAGAGTATGAAAAAGTTGCTAGACAAGGGAGTGAACGTTATAGTAGTATGCGAACGTAAAGTCAACTCAAGTGGTTTCATCTTCATCCCAGTCAGTGAAGTTCGGTTCAAACCACAAGATCTTCTTTTGACTTGCTTGCACGAATTTATAATGCACTTATAGATGCATACGTTCATACCTATACACATACATACATACATTAGTAAGTTAGTATACCTATACTGGTATACATAATTCTATTCCGGTAGCTGCCTCAGCTGAAAAAGGATTCTGCTCGTATGCACAGTATAATGTAGTATAATATTTACTCGCATTATTATTATCAGTACCATTAGTATTATTATTATTACGATTATTATTATTAATACGATGCCTTGATGGTGATTGTAATAGGAATAGCAGTGGCCATGAAATAACTCTCATTCCTTTCTATTCACGTTTATTTAACATTCAAAGGAGAGGGTGGCACTTGAGCGCTAGTGCTACTTACAAAGTACATGAAACGACCAAGTACAACCAACAACGGCAGTTTCTTCTACGTGGCATATCACTATTTGCCTCCAATTCACTTTTGCTCAGAGCTCCTCTTATTATTAGGAGAGCTATAAACCTAGCATGCTAACTATCTCCTTCGATTTAATGACAACTCTTCCATGCTCTTTTCTTCCGCTTGAAACGTACTTTCTCAATTTACTATTCACTTCTCTCTCTCTTACTCTCGACTTGACTTCTGACTTATTGTAAGCCTCACCGCGTGCTCACCGTGTGCCCTCTGATTTACTCTATTTCACTAAATTTAACTATACAATCAGCATTCAGCTGTGTTTGTATTTTAATTAACTCCCAACTGTATTTACCCATCTTATCAAAGGAAAGCTACCAGTTCATCCTGTGCTTCATCTTTTTCAAATACTGGCCAAAGGCATTTTTCTAACCATTACTATTCAACACCATTAAAATAACATATTACATCAGAGAAATGGAGTAGCTTCCTTTGAGATTAAAATTCGAGATTTATGTGAAATGGTGCGGCTGTGGAGGCCAGCATACTGTGCACGGGGAGGTAATCAAACATAGTTTGAATTTTAACTCGAGACGTTATGTAAAAGGAGAATAAGAGTAGGCAATGTCGCCAAAGATGAAATGGGTCCGAGTGAAAGCAGACGACGCTGTTCGGCTTATCTTGGGCTGTATTAGTGTATTTAAGTGCGCCAGCAGAAGACTGCTTTCACTCATTCTCTTATCCGCAAACCCCCTTAAATTCAATTGAAAAATTTACATTTCTATGCTCCTCTTGTCTAATTTATTTTCTGGAGCTGCTCCTAGCCCCACCACTACAACCGGTGAATGGTGCCAGTGTTGCACTTTTGAGAAAAGCTTTGCTCGCACATAGTGCCAGCACAATGAATTGGTTAATACCTTGTATACTGCATCATCCTTTCTAATGTTAAAGTACTCATAGTCATTACCCACCGCTACTTGCCTCTGATATTTCTTCTCTGGGAGAAGAAGAGCAAATGTTCCCAGGCAAGGAAGGACTTGTCAAGCTGAGTTGAAGATTCAACTCAATTCACGCTCTCATTCAATTCTCTGCCCGGTCTTATTTCTTCCATAGTAAGCCTCTCATCTGATCTTTCCTTTCTTCACGCACGTCTGGCCTATTTCCGGGGACTCTGATTCATAATAGTTTAACCGACTCGTTGTTTATTAAATTTTTTAGTGACTGAAGGGGGCTGTACTGTATTCTCTCAGTGCTTGTATTCGTGTAACAGGGCGCCCAGCAAATTACCATGTGCCCTCCTCTCCAGTTGCTGCGTAGTATGTAGTAGTAGTAGCAGCAGAAGCTTTACTTATATAGCTATGGCTAATGTAAGCTATACTTATTACTTACCATGGAGAGTCGTCCTACTATTTGTATATGTAATTGGTGTCTGCAGGTTTGTGCTCGGGCAACTGTTCTGGGGCTCTCGCTCTCTCACATTGCACATTGTGTTCTACTACGTATTATTTATATGGTGTAGTGTAATCCCTGAACTGTAAAAACGAGGCAGGTTCACGAGAGACTGTCGTCAGTCTGCTGATGTAAGTGATGTGATGTGTGCTGTGTGAGCCACTATACAATGGAACTGCTACGTATATGTTGTATGCACCTAAATGTATCTTTTCATCACCGAAAGTTTTCATTGTCGAGTCAAAGTGTAAGTGAAGTAGTAAGCTTCTCGCCCACTTTTCAAGTGACGACTGTGACGAGTGACAAATCCCTTTCTAAAGCACTTTCTTTTCTCGCTTTATTCAGGTCTTAAACGAACGCATGGTTGTGAAAGCTTTACTTTTACTTCCTCTCATCTAGAAGGATTACTTTTTCCATGCTTCTCTTAACAAATTTGATTCTAAATAAGAAGACTTAAAACTTTTAAGATAAGTCAATCAGAAAGGTCGTAAATGGAAAAATGTTAATGATCCATGAAATGAATAACAAATGCCTTTTTATTTTGAATGCCTTTTTTGACTTGAGTGCCTTCAATGTTTTCCACTTTGAATTACGATCATGCCTCATGCAGTTACCATAAAACTTGGCAAGTAATTAATTTGAAGATTCCTAGTATTTGCTTAAGTGAATAAGGGAAGAAATAGGCTCGCAGGCACTCACAGTTCAAGTCGACCACTTAGCGAGTGGTACTAGTAAATACTAGTAACTTGTCTCCCATTTTATGCTTTGCAGACGCTACCATAAACCATACAAACGTACATTCTGAAAGACAATGTTTGATTCCCTCTCCATTTAATTGATGCCTTTGGTAACTTTAATTTTGCAACTTATGGCTAAAACTTAACATCAGTGTACTGTACCATGTAGCCAATATCAAATTTCTAAATATGTAAGATAAAATGTATTTCAGTGTATGTGATCCATATCGTATCTCTCTCTCTCTCTCTCTCTCTCTATGCTGCCGGCCTATCTACACTTTTCGCCACCATCTCGATGCACATCTCTATTTCTCGATCCTGTATGACCATCATCAAAAACTTCTCACTCAGAAAAGTTGCATTGCTATCACTTCAGCCAACATCATTCAATTCCAGGGAGGAATGGAAGCACAGACACGCCGAGTACTTACACCATCGTCCTTACTCGTCTTGTCGTTACACGTTACACATATATACGGCCTACCGTACTCCATGTACACGGTGGCCGCACACTGAAGAGTAGAGTTTTTACTTGTCTTGTCAGTTGTCGACAGTAAAATATCTGAAAAGGATAAAAAAATGTGTAATCCGCATGGTATGAGACGAGGACAGGGACAGGACAGAAGGTTGTTCTGCCTGGCCTAGGCTGGCCTGCCCTTCTCTTGCGGCTTTCACTTCTTCTTTTCATCTCGTCCTCTCTCTCTCTGATATATCATACATCAACAGAGGAAGTTAAGTCAACTCAACTCATCATGAGTATAAAACCACATAGAAAAGTAAGCTAATGAAATAGAGAGACGAGAAAAGTCACGTAAACTATCATAAGCCTTAGTTCCCACTTGAACTTTGTGAGCTGCTGTGCAAGTCGTCGAGTCGAGTTCACTTCGCTTTCCCTCCAATATATAACATCACCAGCATTGAATTGCGAGAATGGTAGAAGAGAAGACTTTCTTTGGTTTGTTGGCTTTGGGTTTAGTCTTAGCAAAGCAAGTAAGTAGGCCGATGTCTCTCTACTCTGCACTGAAGTCAACTCTTGCTTCGTGGGTCACATCACATCACTTGGCATGTATAGATTCTTCTTGATGTCGCCTGCTCATAAAAATGCAGACTTTTTTCTACTCACCACTCTGCTAACCAAAGCAGACCTATACAGACTACCACTACTACTACCTCTCACCACATACAGATATATATTTTTATATAAAGCTATAAGCTGTGTGTACTACGGCATTATATGCACGCAGTACAGAGCACAGTACATTAGAAACGCAAGAAAGACCTACAGCAGCCTGTAGCAGCCGTGGTAGTACTAGTATTCCATATACAAAGATTTTCGTTTCTTTCTTCATCTCAGCTTTTCGTTCCCTATTACGTCGACAAGCCAATGCAAAGTTACGGGGGAGACAGTTTTGACTTGACTTTAGTTTTTTCCATCTATCTGCTGATGTGATATGTGAGTAAGCAGAGTAAATATTTGCTTTTGTATTTTTACATAGACTTTGGCCATGTCAACTCAATTTTTAACTTGCCTCGACTTCAGCTAGCTCTAGCTTATTGATGCGGGAAGTCGTGTCTTGGCCTTGTAATGTATGCCGAAAACATTCAAGTGAGCCAGGCCAGGCCAGGCCCAGCACTGTATGTGTACAAATATGTGTGTGACCGGGCTCCTCACGCTAACATCTCTCACTCTAACACATTCAATCTTCCGGCTCCGCTCATGCATACCCCACAGTCGACTTGTTAAGCAAAGACGTTCACACGTAAGGAAATGCAGATACCACAAATTTTATTTGCCTGTGTCAGTGTGTGTGTGTTGCTGTAACCTTCGTGCAAGGATGACGGTGTAACGTAGCTACTCTCGTCATATGTCACCAAATATGTTGGCGCTGGATTTTTTGATGCACAGTCGAACGTGATGCTGAGGCCCGTTTTGGATATCATCTGATTTGTCCCATACTGTCAGGGTGAGAGGATACACGTTTTCTCCTCAGTTTAGTACTCTGAACTCGGCTTAATTTAATACGATGATGGAAAACGAGTATCTTCATATTTGTAGAGGTATCTCATACTTACCGCGTGTTTATTTACTCCACTACGTGTGAAATCGATTTTGTCATTTGTATTCCGAATTCAATCATTTTTATCCCTCCAACACGCTGACATCAACTCTCCTGTTATCGCAACTCTGCCTTACCATACGCTGATTTTGTTTTTCTTTGTATTCCATTTCAGCAGCAAAATGTTTCCTCATCTTTACTGCTAATGGTGCCGTGACATTTACTTGATAATGTATTTGGCACAGTTTGAATACGCTTGTTAAGGCGGCGTTTAAAATTCGCCATTTCATTTCTCACTGAGACTAACGAGAAGAAGAAGGTTAAAAATGAGAAGTTGGAAATAATAATCAAGTACAGAATGATGATGTAAAAATGTCGTAGATGGCCATATTATATGACTCCAAATTATAATTACATTGAATGTTCGAAATTATCATTGTAATTGAATTACATATATAGGTACACATATCCCTGAAATTACAAATCACTTTCATGTAATTATTTTGTAAAACGATCGGCCTAAACCGTTTCTCAAATTTAGCTGTACAAACTGTACTTTTGATATCATAACGAAAGAACACAAAATTTGCATCATATCTGGTATTTAACAGTTTCATGTCATTTCTAGTTCACCAAGTCATATGATTAAGTTACCAATTGTAGAATCCGAAAAAGTGTCAACACCCGAATTCACGGTCGCATATTTCATCCGATTTTTTTCAAATTCATAAATTAGAGTATTTTACGTTACATGTGGCCTATTTAGGCATATTGAAATATTTTGACATTTTGGTAATTTTCCTATGTTTGTGACCTGTTTCTAAGCATGGAAAGTGAGTTTCAGCCGATTCGATGGTAAAATGATGAGGAGTACTTGTTTTCCCAATTTTTTTATTTTTCACCCGACCATATACTGTTCTTTTTCGGAATTTTGGGAAAACACCTATGTCAGTGTGGTATTGTGCATCTTAGTTTTGAATTTGAAAAAATCGGATGAAATATGTGATGGAGGTTGCGCCCGGGCGGCCACTACACTTTTTCCGGATTCTACGATTGGTAACGTTAATCCAATGACTTGGTGAACTTGAAATGACATCAAACTGCTAATGATGCAAATTTTGTTCTTTCCTTATGCTAGTAGTCGATACTAAATATAACATCAGAGCATTAGGAAGTTGGTCAATGGATTTAGTCTTTCTTTCTAATACTGATAAAATCGAATCTAGATTTAATAGATTTTGTGATGACCTTTTGAAAAATCCCTGCGAAGATATCCCATCTGCAATACAATACAGATTATTTAGGCAGATGAATCGGATTACTTTTTTTTTTTACTTATTTTATTTAATTGACTAGTAGAAAAAAGGAAATAACATTGCTGTTAATGGAAAAAACAGTTTTGCATAAATAAAAAGCAGTAATTTCAGTAAATTGGCAGTAAAAACACATGTTTATATTTTATAATTTTTTTCGTGGGTAAACCAAACGACACGGATCAGACTTGTTCAAATCGGTTATTCTTAAATTGTGTTTTATAATTTTTTAAAGACGTGGCCACATTTCATAATTCATATACTGTTTTAAAATGACATTACAAATAAAAACCCGAGTAAGGTTGTTGTAAGTTTGCGTGCGTACTGTGCAATACTGAACATTGCTATTTAGAATTCTTTTGGCACATGGTAAGCAAGCTCCAACTTGTCTAACTCCAGCAACCGAGCCTTGCCAGCCATCTATGCGCTCACGAGCACACAATTACTTCTGGAGAAAGGAGTGCATGGAATGGAAAATGAAAAGCGATAAAGGGTAGATAAGACCAGAACGAATGTAGCAAATCCATCCAAGTCGATCCGCTCGGTCCGAAGACGACACATGACACATACATCAGAGCACAAGCCTAAAATACAATCCTTCCCATAATACACAATTATTATTGCATCAAGATGATGTTCAGTAAAACGTATATTACAACGACTCTAACGTTTCTCAAGCCGCATTCAAACGTTCGTGTGGGCTCACAATGTACCACATACAATTCTGTACACATGGTATACCAATGTTCATGTATGTATAAAGTACACTTACTATACATGCAAGTATACTAAATGGATTTACAGTCCTCATAATATGATTGTGAGTCAGCAAGCAACGCAGCGTAAAACACATCTGCAATTTTAGGCTAGCAGACGTACCTTCGTGAATGTAGATCCAAATGCAGCATTTGGCTGGTTAGCAAAATGCAGAAATAAATAAGGTACAGAATGTGAACACAGTCAACAGTCTAAAAGCTGTCACTATAAGGAAAGATTGAAAAGCGAAACTATAGTAGCTGTGCGAAAAATGTATACAGTTGTGATGATGCGAGTGCGTGTAGTGTGAGTGTAGAAAAGGAATAAAGCGAAAGAAGTCTTTTGTAAGTGACTCATATTTGGAGTGTAATGTATGCATGGTCTTGTACACAATAAAGCTGAGTCAGTGCAAAACTTTGTCATTTCGTCTCCCTAACTTTCAACTATATATAATGCCTTGTATTCTTACAGAGTTTCACCATGTTATATTTATGTATATGTATTTGGATACCTACCCCTACTTTAAAGTATGTAGTATGTGTTTTACTGAATGGTATCTGTGCATATTTTAGCAATACCTATTTTTGTATGTTTTGTATGTATAGGGTTTTGTAGGGTTCCTTTACTGCACACACCACATCTACCAATTTATATATGTACCTTATTATTTAGGAATACGTAATTCTCGTCTATGGCTTTCTTTCAGTTGAAGCGAAGTTCTTTCGGAGTGGGTCTTTGTCTCGTTATTATCATACGGACGGACGATTTTGTATTCTTAATCCTATTTGGTGAGTGTGCAGATGTGTAATAGTTAGAGAATATTTATACTACTAAACTATATATGGNGAATATTTATACTACTAAACTATATATGGGGCGATAATCTTTTCTCTCTCTCTCTATGCTCTCATCCACAGCACACCACTACCCCACCAAATATAGGACTTCAAAGTGAAGAGAACAGTCAATGTAAAATGTTATCGCACATGGAATAAATGTAGCAAGACAAGACGAAGTCAAGCCAAAGCTTTGCAACTCAACCGAGAGCGCCACTACTAAAGCGTAGAAAGAAAAGAATGGGCTGCATGAAAGATGTATGTCATATGAATAATTGCAGAACTCTTTGCGGCTCCGAGTGTGTTGTAAAAATGTGTCGTAAAAATGATTTTGTTTTCTGCACTTGACTGAATGCATGGTATAGAATGTAGGTAGGTGCATATCAAATATTTGTATAGGTATACTGTATGGTATAGTGTAGATTTGCACCCACGACGACATGTATTTAGATGTGTTTGTATATTGCATGAGAAATATGGATAGAGCTGACTTTTGACTAGGGCCCTGACTTAACTACTCGGTTCGCCTCTCAACCGTCTAAACCGGCCTCTCCATATATAATGTTAGAAGGAATACAAAGGAGTATCCATAAGGGGACTTATATCGCATGATCTTGCTGCGTTAGCAAGTAGAGGATTTATAAATGAAAAGATGTAAAATTTTATGAAGTTATGTGTGAGATGGGTACAATGAAGGACATATGCATTGTTAGACTGAAGAAATAGCATTTGCTGACGAAGCTCCTCTTACTATGTACACACTAGAGGCCGGATCGCTTCAACAAAATAATCGATTTGACTCGTATCAATGAATATATACATTTCAAAAGTTTATATTTTCCTTATCAAAGGAGTTTGAAAAGTTTCGATTATTTTCACCTGGGCACATTTACCAGTTTTATTTCCTCTACTTTAAATTCTAAACATACAGAATATTATGTTATTAGGTAATAATATTTGGTATACCGAATATTTAAGTAGTTATTTATAATATTTGACTCTACATGTAGGTATAGAGTCAAATTAAATTTTCAATGAACACACATGGTATATTTTAATGTGCGAAAGTTTTGGCGTTAGCTGTTCTTATCGTATTAGTTGCTTATCCATTAATGCTGGCCTGAAACATGTAATTAGCAAAGTTCTTATTGAAACTTGGAAACAGATATCACTTACACCAAGCAAGGTGTGCAAAATTTAAAGTATATTGTGGTATCCAACGTATTTATTTGTTCAAATGAAAACCAAGTTGCAAGCGATCCCAGCTCTGTATCCCCACTAACCTCTGAAATACTGTAACAAAAGATTTTGCAGCACGAAGACTTGCTTATCTTAAGATTAAATGCTGCCATCGTCTCAGCGGTATAAAAACTTAGACTTGGAGCAAAGATGTCTTATCAAATGACAATAAAATATGGTTTCTAAATAAAATATCTCGCTAACTGAACAAGGCTCTAAGAGTTTTTACTATCTCAAAATTATACTATCATGATTACTGCAGAAAGTACATTTTCAGACGTGGGCGATTCCACTGAAGTTTTTGTCTTGCCAATTTATATTATTACAGTTTCTATTAGTTTCTGACATGATGGCTGAATTTCACGCTTTCAAGTCTTGTCGGAGCTTTTTATTACTTTTACTGTGTAATGTGTAGAAATACAAGTGGAGCCTCTAGGTTACCTTGCCTTACTTATTTGCCTATGCTTATTCGAAAAGATTTTAATACTCTTCCTGAGTGCGAACTTTAGCGCGAAGGAATATGTAATTACGATTAAGAAGATTGAAGATTCTCTGCTGATGTCAGGAGTCTAATGGCTTCTCACATGCCTCTTTCACATTACATACCATGAGAGTGCTATAAAATTATTTAGATAAATAGGTAGTGGGCGGAGCAGGACCTTGAATTTAGATGGTTATGCAAGATGAGTAACTACCCTGTTGCATGCTTTCTCTTTATTACTTCAGAACATAGGTTTATTCTTTGAATCACACCTCTTACTGACTCAACATTCTATATTAACGGCTCTCTAGTTTTTAACTGCTCTACCTATGTGATCGCACAAAAATCATCCAATATACTTACAAATGGGATTGTAGGTAGTATGTATATAGAGAAAGAAATTCAACAAAACTATCAGCCTCTACATAACAATTTTTGATGATTTATTGTCCCAACATTTGCTTGTTGTTAATGTTGTACACATACATAAGCTGCAGTAGCAAATCTGGACATATTCTGCATTGCAGTTGTCTTAATTAGTGAGTAGGTACAAAGTAATGACAGAAATAATCTTAGGAGAAACCCATTAACCAACACGGTTCGCATATATTTCAACGCATTGTTAATATTAAAACAGTTAATTGCTTCACGGGAGTGATAATCAAAGAGTGATTGCAATCTAGTTCCCCTTCTTTCCTTTAATTTTACCACTAACCCAACATTTGCATAAAAAGAAGCTTACGGCTAGAAAATAATTGCATGTAAGCAGTAACACAAGCCAACACAATTTCTAAAATCCTGCACTACATTATGTAAAACAGTCCAATTGATCCTTGCTGCTTGGTACTAATGGTACAGAATATTAATAGAAGAATTTACCCCCTTACACAGGTATTTGCTTTTATGCAGGTTAACTACGAATTTTACCTAATAAATAAATAATATGAAATATAATGTTAGTAATATGTATAAAAAATGCGAGTCGGCGTGTCAAACGGTTGCATTAAATTTATTCAAATTATTCGCGGACTAACGATAGCAGAGGTTGGAGGTGTTGAAGTTCAGACTGTCCAGACTCCAAAAATTGATTTTTAAAAACTGGCGACGTATAAAATTGTAATGGTTCGTCATGGGGAGAGTGAGTGGAATCAGAAGAATCTGTTCTGTGGGTGGTTGATGGCAACCTTAGTGAAAAAGGTAATTTCCGATTCCGGTAATTCTGAATAGATGATAGATGAATTAGGTATTCATATTCTGTATTCACGTTTACCAGTTGGCGTTGGCACAACCAACCACCATTGTCCAGATTGTCCACTCAAAAATAACTCATCTGTGAACTTTGCACACCCTAAAAATTCACAATTTATCGAAATAGTTTCCCGAATTTGGATTCTGTTGCATATAACATATGCAACAGAATCCAAATTCGGGCTGAGTAGTTTACATTTGTATTCTTGTATTTGTACAGTTGCTGAGAATATTTTTCTCTATAACCACATTTTCGTAAGAGTTTACAATTTACAACTGCAAACACAGCTCTAAAATTTTATTGAATATACGTACTTGAAAAAGTGACGATCCAAGAAAAGCCTGAAACCATAGCTTCAATTGCCTACTGGAAGTCTTGTGAAATCCACTCAGAAAAATGATGAGAAATTCACGAAAAGATTAGGTTGACAAAATTTAATAACGTATGCTACAGTGGCATTGTAATATAGTAAACGTATGTTGGTTCAACGTACTTTATACTACTTGCATGTTATAGATCATTGCCGTTGCATGTTTGGCTAATTTTCCGAATACAAGTGATGGCTAGCAGGTAGAAGTTTTCAAAAATCCTCAGCCAATTTACGAATAACTGAGTAGAAAATTGTTAATAAGTTCTTCCAAGTGAATTTGATGTAATCCTAAGTTGCAAATTGTAGCTCTGAGCAATTTCACTCAAGAGGATAATAGCAGTGTGCCGTACACGAGTACTTCAATGCTAATACCCTTGCTAGTGTATAAGTATAGTGAAGACACAAAGAGAGTTGCCTTACAGCCCAATTGTGTATGACCAGGAACATCTAATCTTTCTAAGTACTATTCAAAGATTATGAAAGACTTGAAGACGATATCACAGAACACGAACTTTATTTCATGTTTCTGCTAAAATCTATCTGCTGCCGGCTTAATTTAAATGGTTCAGCACGTATTTTGACATTAGACAGGGGCAGACCACCAAAGAAGAAAATTTAGAGTCACTTTGTAGATTGATGTAATCATGTACTGTGCAAGTACAATGAATTTCCGGGGGTTGATTTTGATTACTGAGTTGGCCAAGTGTAAGCCTTTGCGGAAGTCATCATGCTATAAGCTGCTTAAATTTTCTCCACATTATCATTAATTATATTATTCTTTGGAATATGTAATCTATGTAATGTTTCGGATTCTTGGATTTTTTTTCTATTTAATCAATCAAGTGTACTGAAGCTCAGTCAATGGAAATATGATCATACATTCGGTATACTTTCTCTTTGCAGGAACTACGACTATAGCATATTAATTTTCCAAGGCTATCTTTTCAGATTATTCTTAGGAGCAGTTGAAAAGTGATGAAACATTTCGGTAAGAAACATGGCTAGATTCAATAATGTTATAGGTAAATTGAATGTGATGGTACCGGATAGATTAATACAGTGAAATCTACAACTAAAGTAGAGAAGATCTACAAGCTCAACACTAATCAAATTCAAAATTGGGAAAATGCGTTTCACTTACATGCACTGTAACATGTAAATAGTACAAGCTATAGAGTCTATAGGTTGGATTAGTCTGTGTGGTACAGGTATAATCCTAGGCCCTATCCTAGTGATACTATACGGGGTAGCCAAGATTGAATGACAGTTAAGAATGGTCAACCAACTTGTTTATAATTTCCTGGACCCGAATTTCCCATGTTCAACAATGTTCAACTATATTGTTTTGGCTTCATTCCTCCTTCCTATATAAATCTATTGAACGGTCCAGCGATCTAGCACCATCAGTGTGTCCGTCATATTCTAGTTACCTCTTCACAATAAAGCTGACCTTTCTTGAGTTACAGTTACGAGACAATAAAAAACGTTCAAAAAATCTTTCATTCTTAGGGTTTTTCTATTACATCAGAGAATGCAATTCAAAAATTTCGTGTTAATGATACCAACCTCGGTGCTCTTCTCGTTGCAAAGAAAAGTTTTATATAAATCTACAATAATCAAAATCGGAAGTAGATTGTCGTATGCGCCATTGTGATTGACCTCTGACCCTTATATTTTAACGTTGACGAACAAAATTTGATATTACCAAAGGTTTCTATTTAAAGTCAACTGCAGTTAACTTTAAGTTTTTAGGTCATTATGATCATTTGCATTTGAAGTTCGGATCCAACTTAGGATTATTGTGATAAGTTACGAATTGATGTCAATTACACCCTCAATTAATTTCATTTAAAAAAAAGTTTAATAATTCCTATTTTTACTCCTATATGGTTGCAAAATCTTGTACTGCACACAGTGCGCACCTTTAGTGAAGGGGGAGTGGGGAGTAAAAGTTGATTTATTTGGCTCCCATAAAGGGTTACTTAATAAAATTGATAAGCAGACTACAAGAACTTTGGTAGATTTATTTTACAATATAGATTGCAAACCTGGGGAAATCATCAATTACAGTTAGTTTAGATTCACAAAGTGCAACAATGACAAGTTTGAATGGTTAAGAATACATATTATACAAGGAACGTATAGGAACATAACCACTTTAGACTTGAAGTGACTGCATAAGCGTCTATACATGGAAAGGGTATCTGGAGAAAGTAGTGATTTACACATCCTGTCTCGGTCTGTACGTGAGGGAAATGCCCCCGGTAGAATACATAAGTAAGTCGACATAATGCATGAATGAATGAGTATCTATCTGTAAGTTGTATGTAATGTATTTGCAAAAGTAGAGGGAAGCCGTTGCATGTTCTCTTATGCATTCACGCTACATCCGCATACATTGCTGGCTCCTAATGTACATTTAGTTCAGTACAGTCTGCATGGAGAAACACACATGTAATGCAGTCAAGATAGAAAGAGCAGTAGGTATTTAAACTACAGTGTGCCACCGTACAATACCCTCGTCTGCTTCTGCTTACCTTAGCTCTCTATACGTTATATATATAAGAAATACAGTTAACTAGTGGAGAAGAGATAGCACAGCGAAAGCAAGGAGCAAAGGGAAAGTTGCAATTCACGAGAGTGTAAAATATTTAAGAGCTTTTCGTTTTTCTAACGCCTTATCTGAGATCCTGATTAATGATAATAGTTTCGATTCAGTCATTAGACGTCTTTTATTTATGCAAGAAGGCATTTAGCAGACTCGCAACTCCTTACTCCAATATACAACAAATGCAGTACACCAAGCATATACACCAAATACATCTCCGTCTCTCTTTCTCGCTAACTCAATACACCACAGTCATTTTGCTTCCACTTCTACAGTACGTTTCTATTAGAACTACACACAATATACTTATTGTTAGTTTGTAAGTAGTAAGTGTACCTACACATATGTATTTAGAACAATAATACTACGGTATTGTACTCTGTGTTGCTTTTACTTGTATATATTCACTGTTACATCACGACGATGTGCTGTACTTGTAGGTTGCCACTGTACTATTTACTGGTAGACAATGCTCACATCTGTATTAGAAGTCTCCACGACATCCTTCATTCGTTGTTCATATACAGAGAGAAAGTGTTCGTATATTTCGCCACGGTTCTAGGATGTGTGTAATGTAGCAGTCCGTAACAGTCATTGCACAGTGTATGCACTAGAGGTGTATTGCCTAGTACGTAGGAACGATGCCTACTTATATAGATGGAAATAGTGATGGTGATCTTGATGCTGATGCAGCTTTCTTTTTGTTGGATGCCCTGACTTGTCTTGAGTCTCTTTCTCCTTCTTGTTCAAATGGCCTCATATAAATTCACTCCTCTCCAAACTCTTGTCTCCCATTATACACTTTGAATTATTCTTTTTTCGGTTCGATGCTCCGTATTCTTCTCCCTCTTGGCTCCACTATCGTGCTACCTAACAACAAGCTGTACGGTGACTGTAGAATGGATTTTGTGTTCCATGCTGCAGAGTTTGTGCGCTCACACTTCCCCCCATTACGTTTAGTAGAACGTTGGAGACGCACACCGTCATCTGTATAATATGTACTTTGTGTTAATAAGGATGTTAAAGTTCGATTCTCACAAAAAGACTTACTGAACACGTACGTTTCAGCATCAAGTTATACTGCTCGGCAGTAAATTTATTTCGCTCATTATTATGAATAGGAAATATTTTCCATGCAAAGCTCTATACTTTCAGTAGGTACACATGAATGCCTACTATTTTCGGAATAATTCATTAAAATTGGATACACTTTATAAAGTTCCATGAATTATTTATTTACCTAGCTGATAAATTGTTGAGATTATTTCTACCTTTCAACATGTTCTACTTATGTTTTCGATTACATGGACAGCCATAACAGTTTCCACTTCCTTAGTATAGTATTGTACAGAATACAGCTTCCGCTCTGCAAATGAACTAGTGTCTAGAAATTACTACGACTGTATGTACTTACTCTTTTCTTGTGAAATTACGCAGGCACTGTTGTTTGCACGTCAGAAGCACGATGGAAACAGACGGATAATTATCAAACAAGATCAAATATTGTGAACTCAACCGAAATGCTTTTAATGATTTCCCATTCTTAGAAATGGCAAACACATCCTATAGAAAAATCTTAGCCAACAGAGTTTTAGTGGTGCAAATATGTATTCAACATTAGTAACATTTGTGCTTTTAGTACGAGTAGTTAGAAAAGGTGTATTGAACGACAAGAGTAACATACGCCTCGGAAACGGCTGAAGATTTTATTGCGACTCTGAAGTATTCAGATAGATACTTTACTTTTGTAAACTTATCTGACTTGCTCATCGGCACTAAAAGTAAAATATATGTAGAGGACAAAGTCAAACATAAATGTATACAAATCCAATTACAAAGTGTACAAAGAGAAATTCTCGTTATCTGTGTGTTCTCCATTCCAAATTATGTATTTTATCCAAAACTGCCTTCTGTGCGTTCGTGTATCTTCAAACTCTCTGCTACCTTTTTACATTACATTATCCGTTCGGACTTCATTCTTTAAGCTCCTCACAGCTTTCACGAAATAAATTGGCTTGGAAACTTGTAATTATAGGGCAATGTTTAAAGCTCTTTAAAGCTCATGCAAGAAAAGGACTAAAATTACACATCAAGCTACATCATTTGAGTTTCACTCTCTACTCTCTCGCTCTCTCTCCTACTCTCTCTCTCTGTGTTTTCTAGTATACGGACTCCTATGAGTCACGTATACATCTACTTGACTATTTCAACTGTTCGTTAATTCAATATCTCTTTGCCTCTAACTCAACATGTTAAGTCGACTGAAATCCAGCCGAGGCCTGTAAACACATTAGTCTTGTATTTAAGTGGGTAGTAGCGATGCGATGTAACGAATGCGAACTCGCTCATGCAAACATGTAGTCATACGTATTGTGTGTGATGATTGAGCAAACTTGTCAAGTGTGTGCGTTGTATGGAGTAAATAGTAAATACTACATCTGTAGTTTTCGAAATCCATTTCAGATACTCTAACTCTCCTGCTCTCTTCAATTCTCTCTCCTCTCTCTCTCTCTCTCTCTCTCTCTGCTCATTATCCTGCTGTAGTTACGTGTAGACTGTTCGAGTCCTTTTGCGTCATATGGAAAATTGGCAGTGATCGCTAAGGGATGTGTCAAACACGACAAACATTTGCACTAATTCATATTATTGAGTAACATTACATCGCTCTGTTTTAATTCACATTTCTGTAGTTTGCTTGAGTTTCCTCTCTCCTTCCTGACATTTATTGTGTATAATTAACTTTTATCACGGTTTACGAAGCAACGAGTACTACCACTACCAATTATCCGACAGATAAGTGTAAGTGCACCGGAGAAATAATTTATTCCGTACAATCCATGTGCACACACAGAAATACATACAATGCTAAATCGTAGAGCTATTTTATTAGTAAAGCCTACGATTCAATTCAAAGCAGGTATTTAATGTGGCAGATAGCAGACTTGTTTCTTTTCTATCAGTGCCCCAACTGCTTTAAACTAAATGATAAGAAAGAAAGAAATTTACACACTTACACTTCCCCCATAAGAAATGACAAATGCAAAATCTCATATAAATAAACAACTCTTCCTTTAAAATTTCCACACAGTGCCTAAATTCATAATTCACACAGATTTAAAAATTGTTTTGAGAAAAAGTTTTCTCAAAACTCGGTTCCGATTGCCGATTCAATTGAAAAGTTACTACAGCGCTTATAAATAATTACCAATAGTAATTTTGAAAAAAAAGGATGCAAAGTAAAGGAGGATTATTTATATGAATTCCAATTTTAACAAATCGTCAGAGGAACAAAATAATTTTAAACGGTTTAAGCTTTTTTATGCATTTTAATAAGTTATGTTTGTAATGCGAAATGTGAAAAGTTGTAACAATGAATGAATATCTTGTTTGAACCACTTGCATGAAACATTAGTGACAGTGAGCGCGAGTTAGGTACAACAAATACAGATACACGAGTTTAAATTAAAAACGAATACGCATGAGTACACAAAGCAGAGACCTAATCCAATCAAAGATTTCATAATTTGATCAGGCTGCTGCTCTTGCAAGAGCAGAGTTACATCATGTGTTATGGAGTGTAGAGAAGCAACGAAGGACCCCACTCTTAACCCTTACGTAGTATATCTCTGTACTGTATCTATATGCACAAATATACAAATAATTCTCTTTACTGTTTTCCCAACACAACGGGAATAGTCAAATATGTATGTTGAACAGAAGTAGCCTTATATTTACGTAGAGCCAGGCAACGATTGCATAGCCAGAGCTCAAGCTTAGCTTTAACAGAGAAATACATTTTTCCAGTGAAATTTTTCTGTAGGTAATCCGCTGCTGAGAAATCTTTAGAGCGAGTCTAGGCTGGAAATTTGATATAAATTGGACAGGAATGGATTCCACCCAGGCTGTCATACATGATCGAATGACTTATAATGGGGAAACTCTTGCTGCTTGCTATTTTAGGTGTATATAGAAAATGTAGCTTTATAGAGCGATGCACATGGCAAGCTGCACTTGCTGTTTCAAATAAGGTATGTAAAATATTTGCTTTATCATATGTACGACTGTCCACACTATGATGCAGAGAAGATGAAGTCCCGGGAGGAATTCTGCTCTTCGTTGCTTATAAACTGCGCTTCTAGGCTAATTATAATTAGATCAAATATGTAACTTGGCTACATGAAATTTAATTTCATGTCGAGACTAACCATTCCTTTCTGTTGCTCCCATCTTGTAATTTCTGCTTGCGAATAGTCTGCACAGCATTTCAAACTCTAGCATTTCTTCTCCGAAAATGCATCCGTACACTCTGATGAAAAATCAAGAACTATATTTAGAGTTGTACAAATTTAATTTTTTTTACTTTGTTACCAGACCATTTGGGAAAGAAGGCAAATATTTATCTCGTGTGGGCGAGGGGGAATGTGGATAGTCTCATTTTGGCGGTTATGACGTAAGAGCATACAAGGCAAATGTGATGTTTAGAAGCTGTTGGTATACAAAACGTATAGAACGGGTTACCACATTCCGACCATATAAATTTGATTTCTTCGCTTGAACTCTTTGATTCGATTTGCTTACTAGGAATTGAAATTTTATTAGTTTCTCCTAAAGGAGTTTTGCATAAAATAAACTTGCAGCGGTGTCTAGTCACTTACAACATACCAGTCTGCTTCCTTTCACTTGTACTTTGTGGAGAAAATTCACTTTTGGAGGGAGAAATGACTGCCGGAAATTTTCTTTGATTAAAAATGGTGAAAGGATAGACGCTCAAGTATCTCTGTGGAGGTAGAAAGGATCCTAAAATATCTGGCAAAACCACACATAAAATTAATGAGTCTAATTCCAATATCTAAGCACCTAATATCTGAGCGATCTAATATCTCCCTGTAATTAATTCCCTCTACGCAACCAGCTTCCAATATTGCCAATTAATAACTAGTAATGAGAGTTTTGCGCTGAGAGAACACAAAATGGTCATTTTGCCTCTCTTTGGAAAACTTGAAAACATCACTTAGTTTCTTCTTCAACTACTTTTACTACTACTATACGTACTACTATCCCTTACTCTCCGTGGAGCTCAATGATAGCGAAACTAAACACTTAGTACTCTCGGCTTATAAATGGCAATAGAATTTCATCTGTAGTATTTCTGAGCTCCTCTTACAGCTAAACGTGCAAAAGCTCGCTACTAGGAAGAAGATTAAATCAAATTATGAATGTGTTTGTAAAGGGCGAATAACTGGGAGAAAAGTTATTGTGAAAAGGAGCACTCTGTCTTGTTTTCTCTTCAAAAGGCTCAAACATTTTCATTGCTCCGTGATTCTCAGAGAGAATAAAGATAAGGATTTACGTATAAGTATACATAAATGTGAATCTGCGAAAACGTGGAGAAAGTAAAAGAAAGTTCCATTTCACTCTTCCTTTCGAAAATGCAAGGATGGCCTACTGTCAAAGAACACAATAAAGTGTAGAGTCTATGTACTAATAATTTGCCCTTTACTGTCGTTGCTCCAATTCAAAGTTTTGGGAAAGTCTACTTGGTTCTAAAAGTAATATTTCAAAAAATTAATTACCAATTGCTTAAAATAGTGCGATATTGCTGTTTTATTACGGACAACAACAGTTGCATTGTCTGTATGCTTTGCAGGGTGGTGAACATCTAAAAGGGCACGATTCACTCAGCAAATCTTACATACAATTATTATGTGGGCCTAATTGTAAGTTAAATAAATTGCCATTAAAAATACAAACATTTAATAAGACAACATGAAACCAAGGTGCATCTTAATTTTTAAATAAGATGATCAAAAACATATAAATGTGTGATTTTGCATTCCTAAATATCATAAAAGTATTGTGCATACTATTTATAATCCACCCTTCAACGATCTCAATCTTCATTTGACTTCAGGTCTCTCAATCTCACCGTTGCACGAAGCACCAAGTGACAAATACCTATATGGAACTACCTGGAAGCCTGGCAAGATATATGTCTGTGTCTGTTTTGGCTAGAACTAATCAAGAGACTGAACCTGTGAGCAATTGGACAGATGGTCTACAACTAACAGCAAAACACCAGTAGTGCGGTCATGCAATAAGTAAATACAATCTGCAAAGTACCTATATGTATATGTACACTGTTTATATTGTCGGGTTGGTGAATTGGATGTGCGTCCGATTGGCTTGGTTTGTCTTTTCTTTTTCTTCCTTTATTTCTTTTCCTCAGTAGCTAATCGAGTCTCAGCCTTGATGGAGTACAAGCTGGGCTTCACTGGAGTCCAATTTTCTTTCATTAAGTTGAATCGGATAATAAGTGCAGTGCAGCAGGATAACAAACACACAGTTGCTCAGAGTCCTGTTTCCTATAGCACCGTACTGCATATCACTGCTAGTATGTATGAGTAAAGTAAAGCTTATCTCTGCCAAGTTCAGGCCAGAAACGAGAGAAACAGAAATATTATAGTACTTACACACTATACAGTAGCGTTGTTCATATTTGCAAAGTTTAGGCACAGAGAACATTTCTGTCCACACACATCCAGGCTTCTCTTGTCGACCGTAGACACAGACATCAGAGCAGAAAAGTCCATATGCCCTATTACTCTGCATTTACTTACGCTATGTGTAATGATGGATATATTTTATTGGAGTAAAGCTTAACTGAACAGAAAGCAGGGTACCTATGTGTTTATGTAACTAACAATCTACACGGACACGTTACTGATATACACAACTGTCCATAAAGCAATGAGTAAAAAAGTAGAAAAGTCTCTTATGTTTTCTGTCTTCCGCAATCCTCGAAAACAGATAGCTACTTTCATTCTATCCATCTTGTCCACCCTTCCTTGTCGTCATTTTTTCTTTCACTGTCCGTCTGCACAACTAAAGTAACACCACATGGAGCTGTGTTGAGTGAGAAAATAAAGCAGCCTCCTACGCTGCACACACTATACATATACATACTACTATACGTGGTGCTATACATACTATACAGGACAGGAATAGTGGAATATATTTTTACTTTGGTTTCGATGGGCTTCTGCTGCAGCAACCCATAACTTAACTGTTGTTCTTTTCCCCCGTTCACCCAACCAATACCTTCGTACTTTACAGATAGATCAAATGATAGAACTCCTACTACTTACTTACTACCGAAATAATACAAAATGTATTTGGCAGCATATCTCCATCGACTACGACTTACGACTGCTGTGGCTTATATTGAAAAAGTGTGTGCAGTAGATTACCTAAGAAAGTGGCACTAACAATCAGAGAGAAGAAGAAGACCGCTGCTGGGAGAGCTAAGCAAGATCAGCCTATTCATTCGTGCCTCTCTCGGTTTTTTCACGGCGCGTGGATCCAATCAAGGAAGTTCAGCTTAACTATTAGTACTTGTATTCCTCCCACCACTGTGTATATGTATGCATTCAAAGATAGCAGCAGACACGGTTAACCGCAAATGGAACTTGCATGTATGTAGCAGTAGTAAGTAGGTAGTAGTAGTGGACGGTGTTAGTGGAATCTAGCATTCTAATGAATCCACATGCGGATTCCAATATTGTACAAGAATGCTTGTTGTCGTAGTGAGTAGAGGCCAGGGTAGCTCGTGAACCTACATACATACATACTTTGTGCAATTAGTACACTCGAACTTTCTACAAATCACCGAGTCATGAAGAAAGAATAAAACTAATTATAATAATAGATTATACTGTGTAGACAGAAGAATGTCGCATGCAGGTGGTGGTGCGCCAAATAGGGTAAATACCTTTCAGCCACTGTTATTAATTTATATCTGGCAAATGGTAGTTGGTGGAGAGCGCGGGTTTGCGTTTCCAGTTTTAAAGTCAATATATAATTTCAAATAAAATTTCTCCAACCAGTGAGAATATACATAAAAGTCAAGTCCAACTGTTTGTGCTGCGCTATCTGATTCAAGTGAATAGTTAATCTGGTTATCAACCCCACCATTGTAATGTTTATGTATGTAGTTCGCAGGCCGAAACAAAAGAAAGGCCTTTGTGTGGGAGCTAATGTCGCAGAAGGGTATGCATGCAGGAATGTAGAATGAGCCTAGTCAATAGAGCTATTGAGTCAGGGAATGAAAACTGAAACAACGACGCACTACTTAATATTATACGTATTATACATTTCTATGTCCATGCCATTCTATTGTCCGCTTGCACACAATCATTTATGTCCGTTTATGAATGACGAGGCATATTATTATTTCGGCCATTAGCTTAACAAAGCGTTACTTTTTAACAGTACGTACTTACACTTACAATTCAATGTGAGCCTTTATAACTACTAGAAGCTATCACACTATTCTACATTATATTACATAGGTATACTATATCGTGTAAACGAAATCCTTGTACTATGTATGTGTGTGTGTACTAGTAGGCCAGTACCCTATCCGCACACAATGATTCTACTTTATGTGCACCTAATACAAAATACAGGGCATTTGGATAGCAATAATGTGAAAGCGTTTGTACGTGAACTGGATTCCCATCAGGACAACCACACCGCCGTCAGCTTTCCGTTTTACAGAACACAGGAGCTCGCCGGCCGGCTCTGCTCAAATGCCTCCCTCCTATGTAATCATTATACGCATTATACTATGTACTACAACATGGAGTATGTATATGTATATACTTAATATGGCACGCCAGGCTGTGCGAGAGAGAACAACGAGACCGGTAAAAGTATATTTTGTTTACTCTCTCCCTCTGACTATGTAGTACCGTATTGCTACTATTTCTGCTGCTACTGTTCTCATTGTCAGTCTTTTGTATTTGTATCGGAATTAGCATGGCATTGAATGCTATGACTGCATGTTAGCATGTATGTACGTAGTAAAGTAGTATGTAGTAAAGTAGTAGCAGGTAGGAATATATATTTGCACAACAGCCTCATGAATAAATATTTAGACGGCAAGACTGCTCTGTGGGTATTATATATTGCTACATAGTCTTAATGCATATGTAGTGGACGTGGTCTGGCTGTGCTACTCTCAGTCCGTTGTAGTCATGTAATTGCAACTATGGAAAAACAGAAAAGAGACGAGACGAGAAAGTAAATTTTGCAGATGTTTTTATCAAAGCATTTGTTATTGGATCGTTCGTGCACAGTAATGCAGCTGTTGACTGAGAGTTTGTGAAGTAAATTAGAATTTTACCTGACCAGTCTGCCAACGAGCATTGGGTACTCCTTCTCTCTCTCTCTCTCCAATCTCGCTCTCTTTCTTTCTCCTATGAATATACATTATACTAGTACGCTCTGTTGTGCTCATTGGAAGAATATAGAAAGAATAATAATAAATGAGTCTCTCTCTCTGTTGTTTTCTGTTTCTCGTGGCTGTCTAGGAGTAGGATATAGTGCACGAGTTTCCTTTAGCATGGACATTGAGAGACCCTGCTGGGGCTACCAATTCTTTTGATTGCCCACACAAAGTATAAATCAGGAAGAATAAGAGACTAACTAACAGTAAGGACAGTTACTAATTTCGTCCCTAACATGTAACATGCAGTGCTAGCTATATATCACATGTGGCTATATATCACAGTTAAGGTTTTCAAAGTTTTATTCCAAGTCTCATCTGAATGTATGTGGAAAAGCTTGTTAGATTGTTGAAAATGAAATAGTGTAATAGTAGCTACATACTAGGGAGTAGGAAAAGTTGTGGAAATGGCTGGCTGTAGCCTCGATTTGTACTCTGTGGGAATAGTGCAAAATTGTATGCACTTGAAGGCAGAGCGACAAATCGTAAAGATTAGTAAGTATAGTAGCCCAGGAGCAGTCATGAGAGTGGAAAGAAATGTCTTTCGTCTTCTCCTCCCTCTCTCGTATAAATAAATAGGGAGTAGTTAATGTCAAGTGTCAAGTCAACTCAAATCAGGTCCAGTCCACTTGAAATCTGAACTGGAATCACTTTACGTCACATCTAGTTCAATCGCCGTCAGCATTTTACGAATATAAAACCCAAGGCAGGAGCTGTTCGAACTAAAGAATAAAAATCGACTCGCGTATGTATTATTCTGTACTATATATCGTACTGCAAACAGCAGTACTCAAGGAGGAAAGGCTCTCTCTCACTCTCTCACACACACACACAGAAACTCTGTATAAGTCTAAAGAGATGGAGACAGAGAGTGCATGGAAGAACAGTTGAAAGAACTCGGGAGAGAGAGAGAGAGAGAAGGAAACTGGTGCACGTAAATCGAGTTTTGTCTTCCATTCTCCAGTTCGCCTTTCCTTTTCAACTTTCCAAGTGCACGATTTGGTTAACTAGATAGAGAGTAGCGGGTAGTTGCAGAGATTGTGTGTCCGTAGACGACTCAAACTATTACTACTAAACATAACGTAACGTAACGTGGATCCATACATTGAAATAGGTAGTAAAAGGCTTTCGATGACTACGGATATGTGCATTTTGTATTGTATTGCAATGTGATAGGTACAGCTTTACTTTTAGCTCTCCATTTGATCGTAAGGATGGCTCATAATTTTGTATGCATCAGACAATATAGGCAATTCCCAATAAGATATTGCCATTCGCCTAACGTTTCCTTGTATTGTATGTTCTCCGGTTTCCGTCCTAACGCTACTTCACTCCTCCGATTCCCCATAAGTACTGCTCACACACTGTACAACAGTGCACACAGATTCGAATGGAGCAGAGCAGCACAACTATCTATATTTCCAGTAGATTCAAACTGAATGTTATAGTAGAATGGAATGGAGCGAGGGAGAAGAGCGCACAGAGCGATGAGCATATAGTATCTATGTATGCTATACCACTGTACATAGCAGTATAAGGTAGTCAATAGTTGTAAAGTATAAAATGCAGTGTAGTGGTATGTAGTGTTGGTGCTTCACAGAGTAAGATAAGATGCTATTCACTCTTTGTAAACATAACGTGATGTAAAGTAACGTAAGTACATCGAGCCCAACCAGCCAGTCACCGTCAGCATCACTATCTCCATAAGACAACTCTATTCTCCATCACCGAATTCTGTACGGTTGCTCGCTTATCGCACAAGGCAATGCCATGCACTCTCTACTCTATGGTAGTGGGTCTGAATTCAAAGGTACTGTTATATTACATATAGTGTAGTATATGTGGAGAGTGAAGGAGCCGGCTATACAATAGTTGATGCTTCAATTGATACGAGACGAGACGATAGTAATAGGATGGGATACACTGAAAACCATGCAATATCCATTACGTTACAAGTTACAACGGATTTTAATGGATTTCAATAGAAAATGCTCCCAATATTGGAGAAAATACCACACAACAAAATATAATGCTAAAGTGCAACAATGCTACATGTCCTGCGACTTTAGAAGAGTCGAGTATGTACACATTTTCTCGCAGTATCCGAAGAAGCTTTTTTTCTTCGGAGCAATCTAAAAATTGAAACAGTCCAGTGGGAGCTGAGCCACTAAAAACCGAACAAAGATTTGCATAGGAGAAAAGAGAATGGCATCGGGTATGTATCTTGTGTACACACAAAGTTCACTGCTTTCTCCGTTTCAATTTCATATTTATCTCAATATAGCTCTTCGCATCACGGCAGACAGGGTTGACGCTCCTACACTTCCACTGGTACGTGGTTCACGGATAACTTTTTCTTCCCACCAACTCATTCTTCCAATTCTCGGAGCAAATGTGTGCGAAGGAAATGAAACTGCATTTGTGTGGAACTAACATGTGTACACGGCAAGCAAAAACGTCTTTCCATTCCGTCTCAAATTATATAGAAAGGAGAAACGACAATGCCTGCAAATATGCATGCTCAGATACATTACGTACATCTGATGAAGACAAAGATTATTTTGTGCATGAGTATCTACAATTTGTTTGGAAGACGAATCTTCTTAGAATTGATGTATACTTTCATGGTGTAATTAAGAATCTATTTGTAGTATGTCGTGTCGTTATTAATCTGTTATTCAACTACTGTCACTAATTGAACGAATTTGCTTACTTTGCTTCTGACAGATGTTCCATCATTAGAATGAAGTAGGGCACACTTCATTTTCTGTCATCTTTTAATGATGTTAATGTTGCAACAAATTGTATTCTGCGGAAATTGCGAGTAGATTCATTTTTCTTATGGAGTACCCTACAATTCTTGCCGGTACAAAAGTGATTTTTGAATTATAGTTATTAATGAGCTGTTTATTGGCAGGAAATTCAAGTCAAAACGAATAGAGTGGCAGTAATTATTGATTTGAATTCAAAAATTGATGTAGGGGAGAGTGCTGCCGATCTGGAAGTGTCGTTTAAATAATTTTCATATTTAATCTAAAAGATTTAATGTTTTTTATTGTACCTATATATTCATCAGGTTCTTAGGCACAGACTCAATTAATGTAAGATATTATTAATGGTGAAATGGGGTAGTGACAACATTTTATTTAAAAGCACTTGTTCTTCCAGACCGACAGGACTGGTGATGTAGGTTTGGAAAGGTGCTGCTGTAGGTTTGGAAATGACCCCTGTGGCCCCTAATGACCCCTATTTTTCCAATTCAGCTTCATGTTCTTCATTGAATACTTTGTTATGAGCAATGTAACCGACATATGTAAATAATCAATTTCGATATGAACTTGGGATTGAAATTGTAGGAGCCCATCATAAGTAAAGTAGGAGAGAATGGTAGGAGCCCATCATAAGGGATAAATCCTTCCTTTTAGGTTAGGAAATATATACAAGTACTTTTCAGCCATCCCTCGTATAACAACTGAAATGTCCTATTGACGATCTACCTGTTTCTAAAATCGAAGAAATATAAATCCCCTAATGATCGTGTTTGTATGTTAAAAGACATTTGAGCTCGTTCATGTCCTAATTGGAAAAGGGTTGGATTGTAAATAAAAAGGAGGTGGGGAGAATTGTGCACATTGTTGGATGGTAAACATAAATGTTATGGATGGCGAATGGATGGAATTCGTGGAAAAGGGAGTATCTTTATTGTCAACAATGACATCGTTAGGTCGATCTGTCTGATCGCTTAGTGAGGAAACTGCGCTAAAAACAGGCCAAAAGGACAACAAAATATACAAGTTGAATCAACATTTGTTTAACATCGTGATAGCAATGCATGACAATTTGTTCAGGAAATTTTCTCATCAACAGAACAGTCAGTACGGTGTAGCCTATGGAAGTTCTTCTCCAGTAAAAAGAGTAAATCCCAAGTTAATTTGGCAGAGCAGAATACAAATTGTACAAATTGAGAGACATAAGGTGTCTCTTGGCATACTTACAGCCCAGAGAAGTATAGACAGCCCATGTCAAATGAAAGTGAACTTTGGAACAAAGCGTAGAGTGAAATTGAACATATGTATGTGTATGTAAAAGGATAGGGAGTATAGTAACTGGTAGTAAATAAAGGAAAGACTTGTGTGAGTCAAGTCGACGGTCTACCTTGTAAGGTAGTAGTACTTGACTCTAGTTAACTGCGAACGACGATGACTCTGTGAGTAAAGAGAGTAGCAATCGTGATGAAACGATGTTGGTATAGTAGCTGGGATAGTACAGCAACACATGAAAGAGCAAGAAAAGCTCACAGTGCTAGTACTACATAGTACATAGTAGTAACTGAAGTGATTCAGTCAGCAGCTAGCGAAAAGGCAAAGGAAAAGCAAAGAGAAAGGAATAAGTGAAGTGAACCATCCATGGCATTTAGTCGGCCTGCACTGGATAATTAGTCGTGACTTTGTTCCTGAACTGATTTGCATCTCGGAGAGGCACTCCAAGTTTGTAGAGACTAATTTGTTAGCCCATTACAGATTCCAGATTGTTTTTTCTTGCGTTGATTAATTTGAGGAGGCAGAAGTGAGTTCAGTTCTGTTCTATTAATACAAATACTTTCTCCTACCACCACCACCACCATCACTTACGCTCTCAATGTGTCTGCGTACCATATTATATGTTACGTTCACATATAGCAGCGCCATGCACAGTAGGAACATACTTTCCTTCAGAACTTTACTCACCAGATATCAGCTCAAATCCAATCTCCATACATTTTAACACAAAACACCAAAGTCTGCGTAACATTACATATACCTAGAGAGTGAGGCAGCCACATACTACTGCAACTACTACAGAGAATATTGCAGTAAGTAAGAAGAATCGCTACACATATACATAGCTACTTCTTGTTTGAAGTAGTATGTAAGTAAGAGCGGTTGACAGTACAACTATAGTAAACACAATGTACACAGAAGAGTATCTATTTCTGCATATTACGTTTATATAGTCCCCTACACTACGTATAAATGTACGTGTTTTACAAATAAGCCTTGAGTGAAGATTGTTACAGAAATACGTATTACATACATAGTACGGTAGTAGTCGTTGATGGTTCAGCTGCGAACGAAAGTAAGGGCACATCTTAAAGTAGCCTGCCCGACGACACATTAACTCTACCATCCATCTACGTATATATGTATTAAACTAAAGAGAGAGAGAAAGTAGATGAGAATAGATACCTAAATACTGTATCCTACGGAGTAGTTAAGAATCACATATCTATAGACACAATATTTTGTGTTTCGTTTGACTCACAAACTACAACAGAACACTTATAGCAGACAGGACATAGGATCTTATACATTAACCTGACATAGGCAATCTGCTACATTAAAGAGTACTTCCATACCACTAGAATGTATTGATATGAGTTCCATTTGATTTTCCTTCTTACATTTTGCTGTGTGGTTTATGAGTGCAGTGTCTGTATTTTGTGTAGGAGTAGTGGCGGTAATAGTTACAGCCTGTAGTGGTTTTTGACTGAGGTTAGGGGTTTTCTTCGCAAATTCCGAGCTACTTATATATGTGTGTGTGTGTGTGCTTGTGTTTTCAGAGAGTGCACAGTGTTATATATATCCAAAGTCTCGAACTATTAGTATTAGAGTTGTTGGCGGACGTAAAATGCAAGTAACAGTGTAGTATACTCTGGTGTGTACAGAATGTGGAGCGTATGTATGTAACAGCAGAGAACGGATACTATGTATATGATATGGGCATTGTTACTGTTAGTAGTAGGGCGCTGTAGGGTTTGACTGGAAGTGGTGGATGGGATTTCAGCCTCTCCTCCTTCGTTTGCTCCACATGGAGATCTTTTATCGCGGTTGCTGATGGCATTTCGACCACACTCCCCTATTCACCATCACAGCAGCTTCTACACAGAAAACTTCCTATCGTAGCAAAAATTAATTGCTTTCGTGCTAAAATAAAAAGACGATAAGAAACTTTTGTTCCGGCTCTTAATCGGAGAATAGGATAAAAAGAGAAGACTATTGACTTTCGTTTGCCCTTCTTTACTTATTGTATAAAGGTAGCATACATGTGCGTTGGAGTAATACTCTGCGGAGATATTCCTTGGTGGGCTTTTCACACAGGATTCTCCTCGATACGAAACGACAGCCTCTTTTCTATTTCATGTTACTACTATGTCGTGTAGGACAGGGCTATGAGCATCTCTCTCTCTCTCTTTTCTGTACAGCATTTGTTCTTTTACAAAATCCGGTCTTTCTTTCCTCTCCATTAGTACAGCAGATCTCATCTTGAGTATAGAGCAGCCATTTATCTGCGTAGGACTCCTCTGTACCTTGTAAATGGTTGAGAGAGAGAGAGAGAGAAAAGAAGAAGAAAAATTCTTTGTGGCGTCTTGAGAAAGTTTTCAGCTTTTCAAACTGCATATACGCATGTAAGGATTGACTGTGATATCTTTACAGTGTATAATGCCATTCACTCAGGAGGACTGGTGGAAAGAGAGTGACACCTTAACTTGACTGGCACAATGGTTGCTGCAGCATCGATACCGAATGTGTATAGACATTTCACGTAGATACATTAAAGTCACGTTGCTTTAAATAGTTTGCCAAGCTCTCAAAAAGATAAGTTAAAGTATAAGCTCGTTTGCGCTTTTCCTGACTTTTTTTCGGCAACTAAAGCAGGATTCTGATAAGACTTGACATGCGGGATTCATTCTGTTCCCTCCACACTTTTCTTCCCATTTTACCATAATTATCACCAGGCAAGAAGCTTAGTTAGCTTTTACAGTCACTCACTTAGTTATGTTGCAGAAGCTTTTGCCTTCTTGTGCTGATGAAGAGATAGAGGGGACACTGGAACTTTTCTGAAGAAGAATTAGCTGCTTATTTTAGATTTTGTGCGTATACAGTTTCAACTTGATAAATCTTAACACATCATTTGTTATCACTTGACTCCCTTTGCAATCATTTTACCGATTTCTTGTTGTTACAAATGTAAATGGAAATTGATTGTAAGACAGTTTCACTGCTTTTGGTAAAATATAGCAATTCGGTATACGTACATAAGTACCAATATTGCTTCTGCTTTTTAGCTGTAAAAACTATTATACGTGCCATGTATAGATTGTTTATGTTACCGAAAGAAATGTGTATTGTGGTTGAATTTCAATATTTTTAAATCCAGGGAAAATACTTATAATAGCATTACGCCGATAGGTATTTTAGATTAAGTACAAAAAAACGAAAGTTTTACAGATGATAAATGCAAAAAGTGCTTTTAGATACAGACTTGCGACTTGAGGAACCAAGGACTAATTTTAACAATTTTTTGTTCACTTTTTGGAGTAAAGTATTGGCTGGTTTTATTTGTGTTGAATCAGTATGGCACTGTCAACCGAGTAACTGTTCCATTTCAATTATTGCGGAGGAACCCCAAATTCAACTTTTAGTTTTGCAATTTTTCCACAGAAGAAAGACTCTTTGGAAGGAATTGTGTAATTTTATTGTAGAGACTTTTCAAAATCAACTTTGAAATAGCCTTTGTTATAGCAAACTTTCCTTTCCTTAGCAAATGAAAGAATTCTAAAAGTCTGAGATCAAGTCGTAAATCTTCCCTGAAAAATTGCACCAACCCACAATTTTTTTCTGTCTCACTCTTCTTCTGCTCCACTTTCAACGAAAGGCAAGTCCTTTATTCATTTATTCTCGATTCTCCTCTCTTTCTTATCAAACTGACTCTACTTGAGTCTGAAACTTGAGATCTTAGCCTATTTGTCATTGTCCATGAAAATTCGGATACATACATACGTTAGTCTAATAGCATAAATACTTTTGTGATTGCACATACGCAGGTAATTGTCCATTTTGTTGTAATTATCTTTTTCTGACTTTAGTACTACACATTTAATTTCAACAAAAGACCATTCTCATTTATTATGTTCAATTATACTGTTCGTATGTCATAATTCTTTTGAAAAAAGACACCGTAATTACTATTTTAAAAATATGGGTTTTCAACAGTTTCCAGTTTTTGTCAAATCTTCTTTGAAAGCAGAAAGTAGAATGCAGAATACGTACTTAAGTATGAATTCAGCGAACAAGCATAATTATATGCAAAGGCTTGCATCATGATGAATCGCTCGTCTCGACTATAGAGTAGTTGATTATAATCCATTTAGCTGCGTAGATTCCATAATGAATAGAATTTTCCAGGGGATTTTTTCCTCCGTATAAATAATTGGTTTTAGAATTTTCCAAAGCCATGAGAATTTCGAAAAGAGTCTCAAGTCACATCATATCATTCACGTCCCAGTTGTTGAGTTGACATTGTGATCGTCTCGTACTTACTGCTCCTCTCTGTAGGATCGAGATAAATAAGTGCTATAGAAATATTTGTACATCCTACCAAATTCATTCGGAGCAAGCAGCAAGGTAAGGCTATCTATATGTAATGTCGTTCTCTGTTCTTCTTCTCCGGAGGTTGACAGTAGTAGTGGTGGTAGGATGCAGTAGATTCATTACATACGGAGTTCACCCTACTCGACTTGAGTGAGCTGACTGACTTGCTAGTGACTAACTGAAGTGAGCGTGGAGAGCAAATAAATTGAAAGGACGAAGCAAGTCTTCTGATTAACCTTTGGAAAAGCTGAATGCATGCTTGACATAACTGAGCAGAGGCTTTTATTTGTTCGCTTCTCATTAGTCAGCAGAATAACAACAGCGGAGGAAGATTCGGTGCAGTCTCGGTGGAGAGATGAGACTTATTTTCCCATCTGGCCCATATACATAGAAGTGCTTCTACCCAAACCAAAGGAAAAAAGATAAAGTCGACTTACGTCAAACCTTCCACAGTCAATGCATGCACATACACTACTTTACCATATACATATTTCTCCACAGTGCCACCGCTCCTTTTCCTGGCTGCTGATCTGACTTTTCTATATATTTATTTCTATGTAGTACCCAGTATATTAATATGGACTCTTACAATTTTCACTATGTGTATGTACTGCTACAACCACTTTTACTACTACTACTACCAAGTACGGTAGAACAACGAGATGTACTTTGTGACACACAAGCATGATACATATAAGCACAAAGAAACCCAAAACAAACCAAGTCCCTAAGTCTTCCCATCTGTAGAATGCTGGTTTCTCATTTACATCTATCGTGCTAACTAACTGAGCGGATTCAAACGATGATCGGTGTGTGGTAAAATCAAATGTACATATGTACACGTTATAGTTCATCCAAACTAGTATTTGAATTCTGCAATATATTTTTTTTAGCCTCAAAAGTTGTAGCATTCGTTATCGATCATACAACAATCTAGGTAAGATTAGGTGCTAAAGGATTATAAACTTGTATGTCATATCAGCAAGATTTTAAACTAAAGTCAGATTAAATCAAACTCTGGGTTTACTCTTTTGGTAGTTTCGAAACAGGTAATAATGTTACGTGTTCATATATGTAGTCAATAGTGCTTTTCGAGCGTGAGTGGTGTATAGAGAGCCTAATTTTAGATCTCAGATATTAAAATCACAAATACTATTTATTAGAGATACAGAACAGTAAAAACGTTGATGTTCTTGTTAGTGAAATAAATTAATTTCATCCCTTGTAAGGTGACTCAAATAATAATTAGTGTCCCACACACTAAATTATTAAATAATTTTGCCACTTTATTGCAGAGGTGTTGATGTTGAAAAACTTGATGAGATATTCCTCCAAAACTGTCAACGAGTGGTAGTCTATTATAGATATTGCATTAATTACTACGATCGTTATGAGTGTTTCTACACATAGATTTGTCAAACATGGTTGTGAAAACTGATACTGAAAGCAATTGATGTATGATGTTATTTCTATCAAAAATTAGCACCATAATATTATATTTAATTCGTTTTTTGTATTCCAAATTTTTTCTCTTATAAAAATCCCATGTATTTTCGCTTTCTTTTGCGTTTTTGTAAATCTGTAATTTCTAGGCCCTCTAAAGAAACTTTTGATAAATATACCAAAGACAAAAGCTGTATTTTCAAACTGAATTTTAAAATTGTACTTAGTTCCAGCCAGCGCAAGTTCAAAAAGGTGTACAAAGCTAATCTCGAGACTTAAAGGTATATTCTGTTGTAAATAATGTGATGATAGTCATGGGTATCATTTCGATAATTATCAGATATATTATTCTCGTAGTAATTATTTTTAGAGGCCATTTGTAATACTAATGTTATGTATAGAGGAGGCTAACGATCAGTGCCGTTCCATTCACATTCCAAGTTGTGTATTTAATATCGTACTTTCTCTGCCATACGTTCACTATATACGCGAGTACGCTCACTTAAACAGAAACGGTTAACGACTTTTAATTAAACTACGTGAAAACCTCATCGGTATCTATACACCTAACCCATTTATTGTATTATGTTGGTCGTTCATTTGTGAATAACGTAGATGGTTGATTCCTATGATGTGGTCTAGGGCAGTATTAATATGCAAGGCCTGCAAATATCTTGTACCTATATAATCTCGTCTCACCTAACAGTATTGCACTACATAGGCAGCCATATTAAATCATACAGACCAAAATTATGCACATAATGTTTACAAGGAAGATAGTCTAATGTTCCCCAACAATGAAATTGTCAAGCAAAGCCAAGCCACACTCTAAAAAGGAAACCGACAACGACGAAGCATGCCAAACAGACAGCAGTCATAGGAAGGGAAAACAGTCTACAGTCTGTAGTGCTGCAAGAGACGAGAGTTTGTTATGTCAAAGTCAAAGTGAGCCAAAGCTAACTCTGGTATATTTAAGTCCAAGCAAAGCAAACCGAGTTCAAAGGAAGCCAAGGCCATGGAGCGAACTGTGAAAAGAAAGAAGAGATACACACAGAGAGAGAAAGAGAGAAAGTTGGATGAGAGAGACGTAGGTAGTCGTCGGATATGTTTATAGAAATAGAAAGTGGTAGAGAGTCGTCGTAGTGATCTTATGAGTGAGCGAGCAAATGGTCCTGCTGGATGAATCGGATGTCAGACAAATGAGATTTCGCTGATGCTGAAACCTCTCAACTCATTTCAAGAGCTGTGTGAGTCCCACAGAGTCGTACTCATCATAATGGACACTTTGGTTGGATCGCCACGGGCCAATTATCATTTGGCATCCCTCACATCACATCACAAAATGCGCGGGCTTAACAACCTGCCCATCTCCTCCGTTAAGTATCTTCTCTCTCTCTTCTCTTCTCTTCTCTCTGTTCGCTCTTCAACTGCAAAACTCATCATGTCCACGAATTTTTTATCTGCTTATGTACGATGACAACTTTCACTTCAAAAATGTCCTCTTCCCCATATACACTTTTGGCTATCCTCAATAGCCAAACTATTGTCAGCCCTTTTTACTATACACGCACTAAGTACTAGCTTGTCTGAATATAGTGTTGCAATATGATTTACACTCAAAATGGTCTTTGCAAGTAAGTACATACGTTACTCAGATCCCTGTCCCTAAATGTAGTAGCCATTGAATTGGCCACTTTCGCACAGTCTTGTACAGTTCTCCTTTTGTGTGCGCGCATAGATTTTGTTGCAGGTGCTTTCACATACACAGTATCACAATATAGGGTCCGCATTTAGAGTGTGATATTTAAGTAGGACACTGTCATCGCCCCCCCGGTTCGTAGATAGAGAGAATTATTCTCATGCACTTGAACGCACTGAGAAATTCATTTAATTGATGGTAAAGGGTGCTCTGCCACGCTAACACCGACAAGCCACTTGTGTAATTAAGTGCACAAATAATAAGCCATTGTAATTGTAGCCTAATAAATTGAAAGTCCACTCTTATGATTCCGTTTGAAGCAATCAGTGAAGTCAATTTCATCACGTTGCAAATAATAATCCTATCAGAGAAAATTCCAAGTACACGTGATGGACATTTTTCTGTATAGACAAGGCTAACGACTTGTATAAATATATGCTCAAGGATTCCGCTAAAATAGATATTAGAATTGCAGTAATACATTGTCTGCCCGTGAATAAATGTGGATAACATGGAAATATCGTTTTAGAAATTCTGAAATCTAAAATTCCACATTGTAAGCAAAAGTCTACAATCATTCATCAGTAATTTCGTTTTTATAATATTCGCGCCGTCGGCAAGCTCTTGGCCATAGAGTTTTCCGTGTCAGCAGTTAAGTTTTCGTTAGCATATACGTAGCTATTGTATTAATATACTAGTTCGTGTTCTACATGCTGAATATGTCCGTATCATAGTTATAGTTAAGATATTGCCTACAGAAACATGGAATTTTCGAGAAGAGCTTATGGTGTCTTTTTAGAGGAGAGTGGAGCGCCTTTACAACCATAACACTATGTTCCAGTATAGGGAAAGGCGCTTGAAAGTATCTTGCGATATAAACAAACTCATATTGAATACATTTTTACTTTGAAATTCGATGTCTACGATGTCAAGTAGGGTTTTTATTCCAGCATCCGTGTCCAAGAAGAAAGGAACTATGCATTTTGAGGAAAGAAAGAAGTAGAAATGGTAAGTAGAAAGGGGAGCATAGAAATGAGAGAAGAATGCTGCTGCTGATGTACATGCAAAACGAATGGATGATGTTCCAAATGATGCATTAGGGAATATTAAACGTACTCCTGTTGGAAAACGACTTTGTGAATTGGGTGCCCACAAGGCAATGAAATATGAGTGTATCAATGTTATGCCAGCGCATCAAATTTTCACAATTTTTCTTTTCCTTTCCCTCTTTTGTTAGGAGTTTGAGCTAGTCAGAGTGCATTCATTTCCATACTTTCCTTTTTCCACCGTTTTGCGTCTTTGTATTTCATCCTACGACGAACAATAAGAATTACATATAATGTACTCTCTCAACTACCTACACATATAAAATTATATTCTTGTATGAATAAGTACAAACAAAAATGCAAACCTAACACAATGGCCTAGGCGTCTCAACCATTTTCCCTTTCACTGTGCCACTACAAATACGTATTCACTTTCCTATTCATACAAAGGATACTGTGGAAGGTTCCACTGGAAAGGTTCCACTTCAAATAGTGCTTCGCTTGACAAATACTCAATTTCCATACAAATACAGAATTCTTTACTAACTCATGGAATATGTACATACCTACATACGTTCCACTAACACTACATTACTTTTTATAAACTCAAATCTGTTTAATATCATTTTATATCATATGCATGCAACCTTAATTTGCTTGCTGAGAATACAGTTGCAGAGTTGCAGCACATTTCTAATTATCTCTTCTTGATGCCTAAAATTGAGAAGTGAGGGAAAATTTATGGTTTAGCTAAAGACTTAAATAGCAAGATCAGAGAAAATAGTAGAATGTGACTTTGATTTAGGCGTCTTTACTAGCATAAAATTAATTCGATGTCTTGTGTTCTTAGGCAATAAAGGTTAATACCGAGAAAAAATTTGTAAACAATACGTAATACGGTGTTTTAGCACATCATTGGTAAATTAAATTAGGTATAAAAAGTTATTTCCTGGGACTGTCAGTTCATGATCGCTTATAATTCGTATTGGGTCATACTACTAAACAGTGTGCTCGGAAATAAGAACACAAAATCTTCGTTTTTTGTAAAATCCCATTGAAAACTCATAATTTCACTATACTTGAGTTATCGCATGAAGTAAACAAACATGTTTACTATGTTTTTAAAATAAAATCAACGCAGAACCCTCTGAAGATTACCATAGATCGGTTTTAGCTCCTGCTCATTACCCTTTTGAGAATATAGGTACATATAGCATATAGCCAAGTGTAACTAACGAAATAGCTCTAGAAGACTCAAACTTCAAAGTTCCGCAGCCCTTCCTACTAGCTATGTACTAGAATTAATAGTAACTGTTCAGTGAAAGGTTGGGTTGTGCAATTTTTCCAGCTGTCGAATCGAGTACACTACTATGTATATGCGTTATATTGCGCAATTGGTACAAGGAAAACATGATATATTTTAATAACTATGGTTAATTTCAACGGTATAAATCTGTCAAGCATGCATTCAATCTTAATGTAAAAGTCGACATGGAATGAAGAATGAAAGAAGTGAAAGTATATAGAATAGAACAGTTGAAGGAAGGAGTCTAGTATTTACACTTAAATCCCAACAATTTTATTTACTACTTGTCTCTGTAACAATAAATAACTGAACTGTCAAAGGAATTATTTTACTTTGCATTGTTTGTATGAATTTTCGCTTTATGAGCGATGAGTTGCAATACATTTGTATTCCGCCTTAACAGTGTTCTTTCTTTCCAAGTCAGTGCAGGCCACACAGAAAATAATTTTGCACTAAATACGGCAATTACTTTTCGACGAATAGCACACAACATTTCTCCACGAGGTTTTTGCTCTAAAAGAAATGATATACATGTATATGTATATCATGAAATCGTAATGGCTCACATTACAGCACAGCCAACACAACTGCTACATTTCTGCGAGAGAAACATGAAGTGTATATCCGTGACAACATGTGTTATGTCTCCCTGCCTTTGTTAAGTAAAGCAATATAATGGAAACATGCAAATTTTCGTGTGAGTTAATAACCTCAACGGTAACGAGCACAACTCAAAAGCAACTAGCATGTGATTTTCCTTAAAAATTTACAATGCTTATCCTCTATACTGTGGTCCTTTTGTGGTACCGAAAAAACCATAATGGTTCTAGGCGTCATAGACCCCATCTAGCGACACACGATAATTCATGTTGTACCAGGCTTTAAAACAGTTGTGCCAAAAAATTCACCCAATTATAAAAACACATTAGCTGGCTGTTTTTCTGCATACATCCTGCACACAGCACGTATAAATACAATTACATATACACTCGGGTACCTACGCGCATACACATTTGTACCTTTTCATATACTATTATATTATGTGACTTGACTGGATTTACTGCATTGCACGGTGAAAGTGGCAAGAGAAGAAAAGCCGAATTTATGTACACAATGCAAAGTTGAGTACACATCTGCAGACCCGGTGCACAAATAATAAAGGCATTCAGAAAGCCTTCCGTGATCATTTAAACTGCGTGAAAGTACCGATTTTATGAGACGTTACTTCCTTTTAATGCACATACAGTTTGTATGTGAAGTTAACGTTATTACTGTTTGTTATGGACGTTGCTGATGCATTCTATGAATTTATTAAGTCGACAGACCCTTTAAACTACTTTTACCTATTCGCCGCTTTTACCTACCAACACTATATTATATATATACTTTTATATACAAATATAAGTACTTAATAGTGCAAGGAAGTACGGCGAACTTTTCCAGACAATGTAGTCAATCAGCACACAAGTACGTAGCAGACTCACCTAGGGCATCGTTAACACGGACGCGTACTACAAAGTACACAGAAAGTAAAATGAATTTTTGGATAAATATGCATTGTGGTGTGTAATGGATGTGGGTTTGGTGCTTAGCGTAGTACGGCCAATACAATGAAAAAAGAAACATTGCAGGGTGCATAATATGCACCAGAGGTTCGTGTTGAGTGTTTGACTTAGCCACAATATTATACGAGCACTTATGACGATGACATGGCACGACATTGGAAATCTCATGCAGTTTTTACACTTGAGTTTGTTCGCATCAAGCGAATCGAGTTTGCGTAAGCGCCTCTAGCTAAAAATAATACGCTTTTTATCTTCTTGCCTGCTCCAGTCATTTCTCCGCCAAGACAATTGATTGTGAACATGTCTGCAGTCCCTGTTGTTGGAATGTGTGGTGAAAAGATGCAAAAGATACTCGAATCTGCCTCGGAATGGAAAGGATGTGGACGAGTTAGAGATATCTAAGGGAAAACTGAAGAAATAGGCAATTAGGTTGGCAACTGTGAAGTGGGAGACTAAGGAGAGACCAAATGGCGGTTGTGATTCTAAGCACAATATGGAATTATTTCATGAATGTTATCGTAGAACATAAGGAAATATTGAAAATGCTCCAAGAGTAAGGTTCAAATAAAACATTCAGGAAGATATTAGGTTTCTGGAGGAAATCGACGTGACTGACTACAGTAGGGACGAGGAATGGTGGTCGTAGTAGTAGTAGCTCTGTCGATAGTGAACTACTACCTCTACGCAGTGATAGTGAATAGATTGAAAAGCGAAAAGGCTTAGCTTTCCTAGATTCTTCTTTTAGCCTGCCTTGTGCATTCAATGATAGTCAGCAGGAGATGCACGGTATATTATTTGCATACATATATCTCTCTACCTTATGTGCATACTACAAATGGGCTAAAACTATTTATGATAAGAGAAGAAGAAGAAGAAGGAAGACACATCTCGCTCTCACTCTATTGGTTCAATTGAGTTCACATTTCTCTGAATTTTAGCTCCGTCAGTTCAGTTTCGATGAATTCGATCGTCTAGTACTAATGTGTGTGTGTGTGTGTGTGTGAGAGAGAGAGAGAGAGAGAGAGAGAGAGAAAGTGAGTGAGTGACTGCTTTCTTGCTTCTGCTGGTGAAGCAACGAAAAGTAGTTTTTCTCAATATTCATACGATGGATTAGAAGTACTAAGGCTGAGGAGCTTACAAGAGTGCAGAACCTGTGCATACATGCAGGAACAGCAGAGCGGCCAAAGCAATTCAAGAGCTCTTCTGGCTGAAATGCATAGTCTGACGAGTAGCTGGTAGGCATTATTCTGCATATATAGAATATATAGTATAGTACAGTGTGTGCAATATTAGCCTAGGCGGCGGAATGTGTAGCACACACTGTATTACCTATTTATAGTGGTAGGTACCCATTTGGGCTTCACTTACTGCTGCCAGTTGTGTAATGGAAGGGATGAAGACGAGAGGAGATTCGAGAGAGATTCACTCTCTCTCTTCTCGAAGAAGAAACTACAACTATCCTGCGAACTGATCTACTAGCAGAGATAGAGAGAGAGAGAGAGAGAGAAGTAAAGTACCTTGCGACTCAAGAGCTGAGTACAAGAAGAGTGTCTATTTACTCATGGTGATGAGAAAGGCTCGTGTATTTGACAGGTTTTTGAGTGTTGAAGATTCGACTATCTTATGAAGATGACTGCAAGTTCGTGTGTAAAACTACTACATATATACACTATAGAGAAAAAGTACATAGAGACACAGACATTGTGCACTACAAACTACAGGAACAGCCCACAATAACCCGAAAAAAGTTAGAACAGCCTCGAGCCACTGCATTGTACAACTGTGCAGTATAAGGAGTAGCACTGGTATTAAATAGATATAACACGCAGACAGAGTATGAACAAGTACCGAGGGAGCTACCTTTCCACTTTACTCTCAAGATTCCCACTAGTTCACAATATAAAAGTGTATTGGTATTGGACCATTACGGCCTTTCCCTAAATACTCTCGTCGTCCGTGACAAGAATAATACCTTCTATAGTGGAGAAGAGGGAAAATAGTATCCCGCGAAAATATCTATCCCGTTTCCTACAGACTGATGAGATGACACTAATACTTTTAAAAACTTCAGCACATTTTATGTAAAGTATTATGCAAATTTGCTTATGGAAAATCTATTTAATAATAGAGCGGCGGATGAAAGGTCTTGTGTAAACATGAAAACGATTATATTGCATTATGTAGGGAATTTCTTTCAGCCAATTCCTTATTTGGAGAGGGAACGAGTGAGATCTAGAATGAAGCGGTTCATATCTTCCAACGACACAGACTCGATACCTTTAAATATGTACCTAGCTTTTCTACGTAATGTGAATTTTGGTATTCGGACAATTCAACCCTGTGACAACTCAACACTACGACAACTCAATCCCAGCGACAACATAACCCCTCTTAGGCAGTATGCATACTTGAAGCAGTACGTGTACTTTATACATATGTATAAGGGGGTTGAGTGCGTGGGGATCAGTTGAACGGTTTGTGGTAAGTTTCGGTACAATTAGTAGTAAATAAGTACAATGTGCCTTGCACATTGTATATATATTCTGCTTCCTGTGTCCATTACTACTATGTGTAAAAGTGGTTGTGTTGTCCCTTGGTTGAACTGTCGCGGGTTGAGTAGTTCCTGGGTTGAGTTTTCCTGGAATCGTGAATTTTGTGGTACAGGGAATGTTCATAAGTAAGAATACATTGCATTCTCCACAGTGTCTACTTTTCACTCTTATTTGTTATTCTGTAATAGTGATACTTGAAAGCAGGACGCGTCTATCCGCACCACAGTGCAATGCCACGAGAGCATATTTTTGTGTTGTGGAGTTCTAGAATTATAATATTGTTATTTATGTGTGTACAACTTACCCTTGATATGGGTAATAGTGTAGAGTGTATTATGCCACTGTGGGATAAATAAATGGGGAAAGCCCCACAGACTCACAGACTCTTTGTAAGGCTTTGTCAAATGATTAAAATCTTCCAGGAACTTTGGAAATGTGTACTGTACTGTAGTTCAATTCAGTGTACCTCTAAGCGGATTAAAATACAAAGGTGTTCCAATCAAAGCTCATTAAATGGGAATTCAGCGTGCACATAGTACAGTTCCACTGATGACGACAATCCACAGTGTGTGTGTCGTGTACGGCTTAAGTCTGCTACTCCCTCCACAAAGGGAAAATATCTTTTGAGGGCATCAGAAGAGAATTGTTGAAAATAAGTATTAATGGTATTAGTTTGAAGTTTGAATAGTGCCGCCTTCATAGTCAGTCGCGGATACACACATGTAATTGAATATTACGAACAGATTTGCCAGCTGGACAAAAATGGAGCCGGGGGGGTACTACAAGCCATTCCTCAATATTACACATTTAGTTAATGCCTGTATATTTGAGTGAGATTATTTACGAGTCAAAATTGGCATGATTGCTACATAAGTTGTTTGTGAACAAAGTTAAAGTTGACTGTTATAATATGCATTATAATGAATCAAAGCATAAATGAATACTTTGCCCATGTGGAGTAGTGGGAGGGAAATTTCAAATGGTGCAATAGTCCAAAGCTGTCACATATCTCAGTAGGCAACATACTACATATAGTCAATTCAATTCAATAGTAACGGCAACATGAGAAGATCAGAGGTCTTTTACGAACTGGTTAAGCTCTCCCTCTCCCTCTCTCTCTCTCTCTCTGTTTTTCATGAGAGACGTGTGTAATGTGCACAAAGGTAGAAAGTCGAGAAAGTAGTTGAAGTTAAAGGCAATTGAATGGCAGGTATGAAATAAAAGAAATGACTGTCGCAACGAATGGATATTGAACGGGCACTGGAAGTGGGACTCCAACTACACTGTAAACTATAGTATTTATAAAGAAGTCATACGCCATAATAGTTGGGATACCTTGAGTGTAGCAGTGTGTATGTATGGCGATGGCGAAGGGATGTAGAAACTGTAGTAGAAAGACGAAATGGTTCTGCTTCTATTAAAAGACAAGCTGCAATGTAGTACAGAGTGAAAGGACGACGAAGAAAATAGTAGAGCGAGAGAAAGTGAGAGAGAGAGAAGGAAAGAAAGTGGAAACTTTTAGCGTTGTCAGCAATTTTAGCAGTTTGCAGTCACTCAAGCACTCAGCAAAATGGTCACTCCACCATCACAATATCTAAGAACTAAGGGGTGGGTGGTCTGTGAGCTGAGATCTTGTCTGTGAAGCACTGGTGAAATTTTCGGGTCTCTCGCTTTCTCCGGTAAGGTTTGTAGTAGTAGTCGTGGTAGTAGTACACGGTCTGGTAAAGGCGAGTGGTTTGGTTTGGTGGCAGCGACCAAAGCAAACCACTCGCCATTTACTTGCATTGACAAGAACATGACTAAATCTTTACTGTGGAGTCAGGTTGGACCTCTTTCCTTCAAATGTATGTTTGGAAACGATGAACGAGGTCTGAGAGCGGCGAAGGAGGACGAGATCTTTTTCCTTTTTTCCATTTTTGGATTTTTGCTCGCCTCACTGTTTCTCTGTGAATTCACTTTTACTTTCGTTGATAGAAGAGAGATAGGGAGACTACAATGCAGTGCATGTCGTGCAAACAAAGTAATGTAATGCATTCGACCTAACTTATCTTTGCACTCGTTTGACTAGAAGAACACATTGTGAACTTGGTGGAGTAGTGTCTAAGTACGTAACGTCACGTTACGTGGAATGAATTCACAAGTTCTATGGTCAAGCCTTTTCAAATATAATAGAAATAAGTAAGGCAGCAGTCAGCAGTGGAAGGAGCGAGGAGAAGAGAAGCAAAAAGAACATCTAAAAAATTGCTGTGTTCCTTTGGTGTGACTTTGGATTTAGTTTCACACACCATTTGCTTTCCGTTTCCCTAATCTTCGCCGAGAAAGTTGAAAAGGATCGAACTTGTCTGCAGACAGGACAGGACAACAGATGAGAGGGTGTCGACAGCCAAAATGTACATGTAAATTTTTAGAGAGATACATCGCTCTACTTTTCTTCTATTTGGCTGACGGGAAAAGAGCGAGAGGCGAGACTGGGGGAGCGTTAGTACAATAAATGAGATAGATGGATATTATGAGTTGTAGGGAAAGATCGACCGTGGAGATGAAAGGCACATCAGTGATCCTTATGGAGAACCCCGGATTCAGTTCGCAGTAGCTCTAACAAATTTTCAATATCCTGAATAAACTTTATTTGTACAAACATATTTTTAATATTTAAGTAATAATGTTTACCATCCATGGTCAAATTTAAGATTGTTATTCTTGTTAACACGAAGTAGTCGTGCAAAAGTTTCGTTTTATGAAACAGATCAAATTTTGTATATTTCTTTATGTCAGTAAAATTGTTTTGAGCTCATGTAATTTAGTACACTTATGTATGTCTGTGCAGTACGTACAGATACATTAATATCGATACAAATAGCTCAGTAATGAAATTTGGTCCCTAATATACCACTTCATACGCATTCGTTATTTATGAATGCTTGTATGCGGTGGTTCATAGTGGCTATCGAAATATAGTGTGTGATTAAAGTGATGTCGTCAAATAAGACAACCGTTGGTTGATTTCTTTAGTATGAACGATTACATTGATGATGGTGATAATCATGACATGCAAAGTTCAGCTGAGCTGAAAGCAAAACATCATATGGAAAACTGCCAAACTTTACCCAGTGTGTACACACTACACACGACAACTGCTGCTACGCACACGTTATTTCTATTGCTTTCACTTTAATTCAGTGATCCTTTCATCTTTTCTGTAATGTCACCAAATACAGTTGTTAGTGACCATTCCGGTTCACATACTTTAATTCATTATCTGCTTCACTACCTTTGTATTAGTACTTGTACATAAAGAGCACATTTAGGGATGCTGTACATTCGAAACCAAAATATTTTTCTGTGTCCAAACATACGATTATTACAATCTTTTACAATATTCATTTGTACAGTTTAAAATTAATCGGAATAATTTATAAATATACTTACAAATAACGCAATACTTAGTAATGCTTTAGAGATTTAAAGTGTTAAGAAAAGAAAAGCTTATACATAGTAATGCATTTAAAGGTGTAACCGATAGCTTTATCAGAAAAATGTCCATAGGTGGAATCGAGGAACCCATGCGGGTAGATTATTTTATTTAACTCCTTTACAGCGTGACGCAAATGGAACTGGACCGGGGAAAATAAATAGTGTGCAAAGTAACCCTAAATTTATTTGCATTATGCAAATGTACCTCCTCTGACACTTGATAACATTTTGCTTATCATTATTACCTGGTTATATAGTCCTTCAGCAATTCTACGCAAATATTGCATGTGGACCATATAATTAATGGCACACATTTTACAACAATCCCGATTTCAATTGTGTAAAATGTCAACTATATATATACAAGTATTAAGTACGTGTAGATACAGTTTTTGCCCTTTTAAATGTTCACTGCAAATTAAGGTGAGATTTCCTTTCTTCTCGATTAATAGTTTGTGTGTTTTCTAATTGTTTGCAGATTTTTATGGAAGCGTATAATAGGTGCACATTATCCCATTATAATATACAGTTGAAGACATAACAAAATACTAATACGAACTTTGATACACGAAATACGAACATTGTTTTTAATCCCATTTATGGACTAATTTTCAGTTTTTCAGAAAATAATTATTCTCCAGCAAAAAGTAATTGCAAATTGCAAGTACGGGAGAGATTTTGGGGTCACCTCGAGCTGAAAATGGGTCACACAATAATGTGAGTGGCCCACCCTTGGATAGAATAGATCTCTGCCAGTGCTTGTGCAGTAGTATTATAAATTGATTTGGTTGGGCATCTCTTCACATCCGTTTTTTCTTATCAGTTCAGGAGCTGGTGGGTGACTCGTTGCTACGTATCAAATAGACTTGAATGGATGAACAAGCTAGCGAAGCGGGCATTATTCCATTGTACTATCCCATATTCTCTTCCTTTCAGTTCAAGTAAAGTCGTGTCAGCTAAACTCAATTTAGATCAGTTCACTTCCTAGTGATGCGACGAGCTTTTACATTCAGCGTCTCTTCATTTTTTAGAATTATTGGCTTGGAAATAAAGGCGGATTGAATGGAATTGAATACTAATGGGAACGACAATGGAAGTGAGTCTGTTCAAGTTTCCTCGTCTGCAAGAACTTTTCCTGCTTCTTACCTTATCTGTACACTCCCAGTAATGAGGAGCTCTGGTTGCATGGTTACTTTTTCTATGTACAGATCTATGAAATACTTCTCTTCCACATTATAACTATGTATGTGACGACGACCAATTGCTCCGCTTACTCTTCAGCACGGCATAGCAGAGAACTCTGCGTGGACAATTGTGCACGTTTCATTTCCTTTATATGAAACACACAGAGCCGAAATTTGGTTCACAGGCGAATGTGCAATTGCTTTGAGTTACGACATTAACGATAAATAATAAATATACTTTGCAAGCAATGTTATCATTCAATTGCTACCGTAACTGGGTAATTAAGACGATCCCTTAGTAGTGACTAATGGAGATTTATAAATGCACATGGTCACTTACCACGTCAGAAAGACTGCGGCAAAAGTGATGATTCACAGTAACGTTAAGATTATTGTGAATTCATGCCATGGTCTTTGTATTGATATAGAAACGTTTGCTATGATTTCACTTTTCTTTTACATTTGTGTTGTTGCATTGTTGCCCCCCTACCTACCCATATAAATATAACTGTCCTTTTCCCTATCTCCTCTAACTGTATTCGGACAGGATATTATAAAGGCGGCTAGTTCGGCAAGCATGAATACCACATCACTATCGGGCAAAGAATTTTCTAGCCATGGTTTGCACCTAGCGAGTGTTTAGCTTGTTTCTTGCAATCTGAATTAGATAAGCTCACTAGTATACAGTTTTAGCAGGGTAGACTTGTAAACTCTGCTATCTAAATTGACATGTGTATATGGCGTGCAACAGTTTATGTGCGTACCGGCACAGATATAACTAGGCACTATCAAGTCAAGCCAAGTCAAGCCAAATCGAATAGATGTGGTTAGCTGGTCCTCTACACCGATGTAAATGCAATTTATATATTTGGTTAACTTGAAATGGTTTGCAGTCTTATTTTTAAGAGTGCTCGCATCACAAATACGCACTAACTAACTTATATAAATTCCACGAGCTTGGCATGCAGATGATCGTGTTGCGAGTAAGTAATAACGAGTTGATTGTGTATTTTTGCCGAAAATAGTAATTAACTACAGAGTAAAACAAATATTCTCAGAAATCTTTAGTTCGTGTGGTCGAATAACTGTACACGTATACTAGGTAGAGGATTAAATATACTATAAAGTTGTGGAGATTGGATTCAGCAGGGGTTTACATACAATTCACTATAATTTATTTCTTCACTTACGTGCTCATTTAAAGTTATCAGCAGTGATTAAAAACCTATACACATACGTGTATATTATAGTCTGTAGTTACCTAACAGACCACAAAAGCAATGCGGTTATGAATTATACTAAATAGCAAATTAGAGCACTAATAAAATTTTAAAACTGTTAAAACTCGGGGTGACATAAATATACCTTTCATCTGAATTCTCGAACCAACTAACAATAAAAATCGTAGTAACAAAACAGGCTGTTACTTAAAACGAATCAAGTCCATTTTAATGAAATTAGAAATAAACAATTTTTATTTATCACAATAAAGTGAAGGGTAAAGGCTGTTCTAGATTCGAATATAAATTTATTTAAGACTGATTAAATGTACATTAGTGTGCTTCAAGAATTCCTCGTTTACGGCTATTTTTAATTCCTCTGCAGACAATTAGTGGTGCTCACAACGTAATATATTTTTTTCTAAGCACCTACGACGTTTCATTACCAAGATTCTTTCTATGTTATAGTTTCTTAGAATAATTCAAGAACTTATCGCTAGATACATAGAATATGTGCACACGTGAAACTAGGGAGATCCTAAGAAGAATATGGTTGGTCGAACTTGCTGCTAATAAAGACATACCTACAGCCTACATTCATTACTTACATTCACTGGCGTTCCTCTGCCTACACGAGACATATGCTCCATATATGATTACGGAGAAATAAATGGAGCTAGGAAGTAAACTTTTCCAACTATTTCTGTATCGTCATGATGATGAGGAAAAGGCCAAGTTGCACATGCGACAAAGGTGCCAATTATGGACAATAGAGTCCTGATTGAAAAAAATCTGCTGTGCCGAGTCGCACTCCTTTCGTCCCATATTGTATACGCACAGACAGTCACTCACTCACTCTCACAGTCCTCTTCTCTCTCATTCTTTGTGACACATACAATTTGATGTTATATCTCTAATGGAAAACAAAACGAAAGGAAAGCCAATCACAAACAAGTTCCATGGTGAGACACTGTAATACAGTGTCTACATGCTTTCTTCGTTCTCCTCAAAATAAAGCTTCTATTATTCACCAGACAACACGTATCATTTTGTTTCATGACAAGACCAAAGTATTTTATTTCATTTCAGTTTATGTGGAAAGCTCATAACATAATAACAAACTGCTGGCGCACCTTTAGCAATGCAGTCTCTGCAATGCCTTATGAACATATACACATAGCTATACACACAATAAGTGTGTATAAGACAGAGAACACACGACATGCTATGGTTTCCTTATCTACACTTATTGTTGTGAAGATACAAAGGGGGAATTTCTGGGAAATACCTGAAATCAAATATGTACGAATCTTTTATCAACGATGTGGACATTGATAGGTAAAGGCAGGTGGTTAGTTTCGTTAGAGCTACTATTCTATGCTAGTATGGAATAATTTCTGACAAGTGTGATGTGGTGGTGCTAAGGTTTCAGCTACGAGCTCAACACACACGAATCCAGACACCCACACTCCAAAGTTGGAACCAGAATATTCCATTTTATTTTGACTTGACAAGCCTCAGACAGATGAATTGTGTGGTTTTCCTGCGAGCACTAGACTGCAGACAAAAGATTTTCGACGAGAGATGAAATGAGACGACATTTCTCTGCTTTGGTATTTCCTGATGTTGATTGTTAGCACCACTAGATCGGTTCTTCTCGTACTACAGATCATCAAAATTTCCTCTTTGTTCTCATATATCCTCATATACACACACGCATAATAATAGACTTGCTTTGTTTTCGGGGAAAGCAGAATTCTAGTGAGCTAAAGTCGCTTTTTCTAAAGCTGCTGTAATCTAAGCCACCACAGTATTATCGGCTGCTGTGTACGTAAATATGTCCTCTTTCTCTCTCTACTCGAACAGTCTCTCGAATAGTAAATAGTACTGGATCTGTGTTCACGACGATGATATGGTCATATCAGTGATCCGCTTTCTTCTTCCCTTCATGCACAGTAATATACAACTTTGTATGAAATATATGATGAAAAAGCACACAAAAGATTGTGGAACGTATCAATTTCCTTTTCTTTATCTCCGATGTTTGCTTTTCACATTATTTTTCATGAAATGAATACCGTCTCCATTCTATACTATTATTTTACGGTCTGCCAGTATTTACAATAATAGGACATTTCGTCTTGCGTCATGTTGCTTACTAATGATAAGAGCAATTCCACGGCTGCTACTGTGTATGGAATTCCGGAGAATACATCAGGATATTAGATAGTTATCAACATCAAACTTCTTTCGCTTCGTGGCATTAGATTAAGCTGATCTTCTCGGTGATGACGACGACAACCATGTCGCCATTACCGACATGGGCGATGTCGGTGATGTGGGCGTGCAGAGAGTGTGGCCAACGACAAAACCTTTATAATTTAAAAGGAGAGCGAGAGAGCGAATGTTGCAGTCCCTAACCTTTTTATCAATAGACCTACATCAAGGCTAGTAATTTTTGCAAATTGTAACGAAAAATAATAGGCCATGTGAGTGGTGGTAGACGTGAGTGAACGATAATAATATTGTATTAAAATATGAAACTTACAATCATGGTTTCGTGCACCAAATATCACGTGGATTCAAAACGGGTAGAGAGAAGGCATCATGAGAACGAATCTTGTTCGTCTTTGTTATTTTGTTTTTGTGTGTCACTGTAGCAAGTTATTTTGCTCCGGGTTTCATTACAATTTAAGTCTTGGAAAACAACTATAGTGTATTTGCTACCAAGAAAGGAAATGTGTGAGAGTAATGAAGGTAATGGAAATACATTGGAAAGGGATTGTAAGACGGAATTGAGAACAACTGGTTAGTAGTGAAGCGAAACTAAAGTTGCAGCAAATGTTATCGTGGAGAGTGGAGCTGTGTATTAGAGAAGGGCAGAGCCGGGGTCATACTGATGTCCCGAGTTTGACTTACGATCAAGATTAGAATACGGGCTTTACTTTAGTTTGTTAGTACGTTAGTTTGTATGTTAGGGAATCCCAGGATGATTCCTTTCTAGATTCATTGTAGTGACTGACTTGTACTGCGTTGCTGCTGCTAACCACAGTCGTCTGAACATCCCATTTCCTAGAAATACTACTACCTTCTCATGAGATAAAGTCAAAACAACTCAAGTCGCACCCCACAAGCTGTACAGACGTACGGAAGTCAAACGAAGCATTGTCGCCCGGAAGAAGAATACACAGACGAGAGCCGAGTCAGTGTAGAAATACAGAGAAAGCGGGAATACCCAATGCCAATAACTTCACTAGGGTTGACAATACCGACCTACAGGAAAGTTTATTTCCATTAGAATACCTTCTGATGCCGTTCCGTCAACCTCAATTGAGAGAAAACAAAAAGGCCCAACATTACTGAAAGAGACTTACGATCAAAGTCCTCCAAGCAATGCACGATGTGAAAGAAAGCCAGCTCAACGAAAATAAATGACAACTTGGCAAATGGCGAAAGTTTTAAGTTAAAACACAAACAGGAGCTATGTATTACATATTCTTCTTTTCGCAAACTCACTGAAAAAAGAAAACAAAAGTCAGGGTTTCCTAAATCCCTTTGATGTAAAAATCACATCAAAGTGGGAAAAATGTGATTTAAAGGATTTAATGTGATAAATGGGAATAATACACTTGACCTTCCATGTTAACGCACACCCAATCAAAAACGCTTACAAACTTTATGAATGGTACAGCGTGATATTAAATTCTCGCACTATATTCAAAATTTAACCTTCAAGCTCAATGGCAATGAAGGAGACTATTATTCTATTGACAATGTGACAGTTTTGTGAAATAATCTCGTTAATCACAGCAATATATGTATGTATTCCATTGTTATAATTATAATCATACCAGAAACCCTGACAAAAGTGGACTAATTTGTTTAGATAGTGTATGACTCGTAATGGTTAAGCGAAAAAAAATTCGTGCTAAAAAACAGATAAAAACATTACAGAACTTTGTGATATACAGATATGTAGTTCATGAAACATCTTCGTCGTTGAAGCGTTTGTGGAATCCATTGCAAGTTGTATTTATTTTCTAATCAAGGAGCTTTCCATTACTTCCGTTGAGTATTTATGGTCGTAGATTGCCTTTACAACTGGCTCAGACAGAGACCAGCAGTATTTGTATTAAATATTACCCTACTCTATTTCGTATTGTGCGATCAATCAAAAGCAATTTTAGAGCAAGTCGGTCATTCATTTATGGCTGCAAGTTTAATTATTGTCTGTTTTGGTTATTTTCAATGAAAATTATAAAAAAATAGCCACTTGAAAAATGTTGACAGTTTGGAATTGCTAGGCTTGTGTCCAATATGTATTTCTAAGCGACTTTGCTTCTTATACTTACATTTGCCAAACACTTCATTTTTCAACGGGGCTTTTCCAAACAACAAAGGATGTAAGGGCGGGCGGTATACACATTGTAAATGTAAACTGTATTTGTACATTCACTTCTCAAGCTGTATTGCACAATACACAAATACCGTATCTAAATAATGCACAACTTGAGTACGTCATAGTTATTTCTATTCGGATGCTGGATGCAGAAACAGCATTCACAACGTGCTTACAGAAAAATAGTATGTAGGTACTGTACAAGATCAAGACAATCACCGTTCTAATATACAATGACAAAATTGCCGTATGCAAACAATTTTTTTGACATATTATCCTATTCAACTTCCACACAGAATGTTATGCCAATGTGGAGCAAGTTCAATTTGCAGTAACTCTATGCATTGCGAGCTTTTGTAGAGGTAAATAAATAGGTAGTCAACCGAACTATTCGAGCATTCCATTTGGATGCAATCAGTGCCCCTTTTGAGACAATTTCCACAAACTATTATCGTGCAATGAAAATACCACGACAAAAATGAATACAGTTGGCCAATCGAACATTCTTCACACGAAGCAGGCAAAAAATTCCAATGCTTTTTCCGCGCAACCATTAACACGGTAACAACAGCGTAGGAATTAGAGTTTTTACTTGGAACGCATATTTTCACAGGGTACTTTAAGATAACACTATTACTTGTAGTTATGTAATAATGCCCCAATTCCCCTTGCAACACCTAATAATAAAGTGACACTTAAACGGTATAACAAACAAATTTTAAATAGCTAAGTGCGACTTGATAAGACCTTGTGGAATTTAGCACACATTAAATTCACAAGAAAGAAACGGATAGTATTTTCCATTGGAAGCGGCTCAGCTAGGAACATAAAATCTCTGAATGCCCTGCTTGGGAGTCCTACATCCTACATGAGGCTAAACGGAGTCAACTGAATTCCACCCAAGCCAACTACTAACTGCTTGGAGATTTATGAGTGTCGGGGTTACCGAATTCCCATTCCTAAATAAGATTTCTTCTGATTTAGATTCCTTTACAATTGCAGTAGTAGATTATGCACTTGTAGGATAGAGAGAGTGTACAAAAGAGCGTCGTATAATACGGTATTGCCTTCTTCGTCTGTCTGCAAACTTAATTCACTTTGTTTTTGTTCTGCTCACCATACTAAATTCTACAATTTTCTCATGCAGTTACTTAAGCCGAGTGGAGTATCGGAGACAGTTTCTTACGACCCGTTTCTATACATTCAGTCCCTTTGTGTGTGCATGCAATATTTAACTATATTTTCTTCGACTTGTACTTACTGGTGATATAGTAAATATAATGCTAGAGAAAAGTCCTTTAATGATTCCACATAGAGTTATGTTATGTATGGAAAATGGAGTTTTTTTGTAAACTATCTTTGGCTATAAGTGGAAATTGGATTGGATTGCATTCAACGGAATTGCATTTGTCTCTTGTCTGGTTACGCACACATCCTTTGGCAAATATACCTAACAGTGATACGATTTGAGTAGCAAAATAAGTTAGATTAGACTTGAAATGTATGCAGAGGCATAAACACAAATAAATACCAGTACCAGTTCATAAAATTTAAGTGCATTGTATAGTAGTCTAATAAAACGCTAAAGGTTATTTATCTTTTTAGTTATTTACAGAAATATAAATCGCCAGACAAATTGAACCCACCCGAATTGTTTTTGCCTGAGTGAGAGTGGTCGCAGTTGTAGCACCAAATACAAACAATTTATCATTTATTTTATATGTATCTTCCGACCTATTTCGTCAAATTCGTTAGTTTATTAGCCCCGTTTCAAATTCGATTTCAAATATTATTGCACCTACAATGTCTACTTGTGAATTTATTTTATGGTCCGGCTTTCCTTTCTTTGTCTCTGCAGTCGATTTAGTAGTTTCCGATTACTTGTTCGCTGATGGTTAATAATTTTGGTGACCGGTGAAGCCAGAACTACAACCACATGGCTACTTTTGCTGCGGATGAATTTTTGATGGGATTCTGTATACCTGAATACAATTACTACTTTGCACTACTAGAAAGCGTTGAAACTTTCAACGCTTGGTTAAAATGCTCACCATTTTGTTTATTGAAGAGAAACAGTCTAGAGCGGAAGAACTCGCTTTCGTAAGTACATAATTCAAGTGAATGCTAATAATTCATTATTTGTTGCATAAAGTTTAGATGAAGTGTTTCTTTTATTTCTTCGACCGTTTTAAGATTGTGTACATTGTACATATACATATTTACTTTGCTCTATTTTGTTCTGTTAACTCCTAGTTTAGCATGCAATCCTCAAACTCTTCAAGGAATTCACACAACAAAAGTGCATAGTAGTATTTAATCATATGCGCACTACCCAGTTAACCTAATTATCTACCAACAACATTACCTTAGGTGTAATATTGGCTAAACAGTTTCATTGAACTACATACAACTGGCTCAAACAATACTCTTAATTTAAATCCAAGTTCTGTCTCACTTCTTCCGGTGTCGGTTTGTCTAAGCCTTTCAGACAAAGCCGGTGGTACTGGGGTATAATGAGAGAATAAACTTCTACTTCTTCTAGTAGATGTACCAAATGTTTTCAGGTCAGATTATGAAATTGTCTGGGTCCAGTCGGGCCACCGACCAAAGGCAAACGCTTGCGCTGTAAAACTTGTGACCACTTACGTCAACTAATTATTCCTGTTCAGAATAAAATTATAGTCTTTAGAAAGGAGAGGCTCGGCAATACTTCTGGACGCCCCCATTTTGAAATCTTCTAGCGGCTAAATGGCTCTTGTGACCTCACTTATGTTTTATCGAAATCGAACAGTAAGCTGTCGTCCCCCGCAATATAACCAAGCCTTATCCTTACCGCCAATTTGTTCGATTTTGATGTTAGTAGAAATTAGCGATGAGAGTACCCAAAGTGAGTAATGGTGGGAAAAGATAAAGAATTACGCACTCCATTGTAATAATTTGCACACTTAATGCAAAAAGAAATGTAGCACTTAAAAATGTAAGATATATATCCAAATAACGTTATTTCTAATAGTAGGATATAAGGCAGCTAATTAGAACTACCCATTAGAGGTATACGGTTGGTATTCTGGTGCTTGGTAAGGAAATACGTCACATGTATCGACCAGACATAGAACCAACTTCATACAGCAAACATATATATAACGCGTAATGTTGAAAATATGTACCTTGATTTATACTGACTCGCCTTAATAAATCTTATGAAATTATGAGCCTTTATTGCACAGAATTACTTATTACATACATGCAACATATTCACTCGAAGATTTTGCAGTACGAAGCACAAAGCTGTAATGACGACAACCTTATTTGTATGCATAGCCATGAATGGAATTAAACAAACCTGCCTACTTTTGTCAAAGTACCTTCGTATTGCAGGCGCTAGCCATGACTCAAAGGATAAATAATTCTTAGACTGTGAATGCTAATCGAAAAAGCTGAAAAATGATGAAAAAATAATGTTATTGATTGGACCATTAGGTTACTTTGCTTATCTGCAGTCAGCCGCTTCATGGGCACCACTATTCATTAGAACGTTTCAAACCTTTATTTCCTTTTTCTCTTTCCTATCTACTACCTGGAAACAAAGTTTTTATTAGCCGCATTTGTAACTAAATACACAGGTGCATTAAATAGTCCTGCCCACAGGTATTCCAAAAGTGCAAACTTCTACAAATTAGAGACGGACATTTTGATTAAACGTTTACACCCGTACCCAACCCAATTTCACGCTAATCCCCATTTTATAACACCTTTGATAACATTGAAATTTAAGCAAAGCATTTAAATTTGCACATAATTATGTAAGAATTGCAAAATACGATTTTTATTAATTAGTATGTGTACATACATATTTATTGAATGTTTTAAGCGTTACGAATTACTTCTAACAAAAAGTTCTTATCAATCTAGATCAGATTGGTGGTACAATTTTTGAAACCTCTTTATTACTTTCCTCATTAGGATTTTATAACGCGCGTTCCCATATTGAGCTCTAGTTGGTATTTCAGCCGGCCTAATATGGTAAAAGTTAAGTTAGGACTCAAATGCATGTTTCATTGCTCTGAGAGAAAGTTAGCCCCCACAATCAGCTTTCCTGCATCTACTGCCTACAGATATAAAACTCCAAGGACTGCATGTTCTAAGTAATTAGTAGCAGAAGATAATCCATTTTAACTTGTACGTATCGCATAAATAAAAAGAGATGCATACATAGTGAAATGTGTATACGTGAGAATGTAGTACATGCATTTGTGCAATTATTCCGTTAATTTCTTCCAATCAGTCTAATCAAGCCGGTCAAACTTCAAATATTATTCATACTCCGCTAAGCCCCCAGCATTGCAATGAACTCATAAATATTTCGGTTTTAAACCTAGCCCAGTCAAGAACATGGAACCATACGTTTGTTTAAGGTTATTAAAGGGGTAGCCAGAGAGAATTGGAGAGATTAGAGTCATCACATCACGCTACACGAATAATTATTATAGCGACTTTGATTTCTCTTTGCTCCGCAGGTGTAATGTGCTGATAAGGTTTTAATGTAAGATCCGTATAAATTTCTGTGACTGCTATGCACCTTGAATACATAAACCATGTCCACTCATTTTACTCACTCAGCTTTCCTACATCTTCTCCTAAGTAACTATAACTTCGATCGTCCACCCTACAAATTCTTTTTTACGTACGTGCTTCATTGAATTCGTGTGCCTTTACAGATAATTTTTCAGACAGGCTTTCTTTTTTGACTTGGTCCGACTTCACTTGGTTGCCCCATTTTTCTTGATGTGGTGCAGTCAATATTTATGACTACTTTTGTGTTATAAGCCACGCCCCCTCTCCCACTAAATCTTATTAACAGAAGTGAATTGAGATTCATTCGCTCGCATTCAACTAACCTTTGGTGTTGCAAAAACACAATGCCTACACGGTGTAGGGTGACGAGGCGGGCTAGAAACTTGTAAACATATAAATTTTTAATGTGTTTATCATTTCAATCGCAGGCTACGGAAATGCCACTGTTCTGACTCGATAAAAATACATTAGCCGCTAAAGACCACAAACCGCCCCCACCGAGACGTGGGAAGATATCTGATGTAAAAGCCTTCAGGGCTACACCTCAAAAAATATGTTGGAGAGCTTATAATTTGTAATTACATCTGTACAAACATATTACTCAAAGGCAAATTGTCATTTATGATATCACATCAATCACACCTGACATCATACCTGACTTTAGATGCACTTTTTCCACTGATTAAGTGCAAAATCTGTCTGTAATTGGTTGATACAGATAAGCAAGAGCAAAGTTAAAAAGGGGGTAATGGTGCAGAATATTTATGTTTATAGTGATAATTTTCACCTTCCAATATTCAGCATTAATTACCTGTATTGTGTACAATTTGATCAAATTTATCAATCAACAAACTGCAAGTATAATAACAAATGACTAAAGGCCTTTTCAAAGCTAAAAACCACATGTATAAAAACATCTGTGGTAAATACCTACGATACAATATTTAGAATCAGTTGATTACGAATCGTTTATGAAATCCACTCCTTAGTTTCCATTTAAAGTCCATTAGACGAAAAAGCGTAGCACTGGCGGCATTACACATTAGTTCAATATGAAAATGCCACATGAAAATTAAGTATCACGTATCATCACTTAGGCAGAAGGCAAGTTTTATATGTGATAAGGTTGTGTACAGAAGTCAGAGCAGGTAATAATAGAAAATGCAATATGAAGACATTGGATTGGTTACACAGTAGATACATCTGTATCTGTCCACTTTTGTATGTATCATGGGAATCAAATTACAATTCAAATCCAAATAAAACCTCATACAACCCGAAGATATACAGAATCCGATTCGGAAGTACAAATAGAACTGAGTATCTGCGACGAGTGCAGCATACGTAATGACGGTGGGAAAAAGAGAACAGGGAAAGCTCCAGTTAGCCCGGCCACAGCACAAACCTGACAAGCATGGCAGCTATTCCAGTCTACTCAACTTCCCATTCTTCTTCCCTAGAACAACCAGCCAACGAAACCAATAGCGACTTCAGCTATTACTATTCTTGATGGTGTACTGTGTCAAAAATATTCCCTTCTACTGGGCGACCTCTGCATTGTACGTGCGAGTCCCACATAACTCCACACTCGGATCTCTGGATGCGCCCTTCCTCAAACACTGTACGAACTATGTAGTGGCAGTAGCCTCTGAAATATATATTTCATTTCCCCGATACGATTGTATTGAGATATTTTAAAGTAAACAGCACTCCTATCTTGTCTACCTTGCTTCATCTACTGCTAAAGCTCCTGACACGAGCCAAGCTACCTACTAACGTATTCAGATGTCTACGTTAGTCTACGTTGGTGGCGGTGGTGGTGGTGGTGGTGGTAGCAGACACAATATAATATTTTACTGCCTTGTTGTTTGCCATACATATACACTAGAGCTGTGTTATATCACACGCACTACTACCACCACTGCTGCAGATATGCAGGCACAATAGAAATAGCATGAACATGCTCCCCACCAAATTATTGTACGGAGGAGACAGTCAAATTTACCAGAGCAAAGCCACCACTACTACCAGCATACCAGTACGTGTTCGATATCTGCACGAAGCATTAGGTACGGTCTTTCTCCTTGGATGGAAATATTCCGTGGATGCGTACGTACGTATGCTATCAGGTCGAACCTGGAGATTTACAACCTATGTAAATAAGTACAGAAATACAACCAGGAGAGAATATTTACTCAGAATCACAATCATCTCACTGTGAATCGGTTTTAGTGCCACCATCGAATGCCACGCTACACCACGTTACAGCATGGTTACAGCATAGCACACGAACTGAGCAGAGAGACGATTTCTTCTTGTCCCAGTTCACGGGAAATATTTATGTATCGTAGGAAATGGAGAAACGAGCAAGACACGAGAATTCAGATTGGGGATTGATGTGTTTGCATGCATACAAATAAAGATTTACTATTTCGAACGCTGCTCTCTCTCTCTCCTTCCTTGTTGTTATTGTGTTTGGAACGTGATCATATTGTGTTTTTGTTTTGTTCGGTCAATGTGAGAGCGAGGCGTGCAAAATGTGCACGCATTCGTAGACAGGAAGACAAGTATAGTACGCAGTACGCACAGCTATAGAGATGCATTTATTGGAAGTAAATACGTAAGAGACGATTGGGTTTGTATTGTTCCGAGCTTGAAATACAATCGTCTCGAGACAAGATATGAGTTTGATCTGTCATAATGAGGTTAGTGCGTATAATACTAATGCACTGTCTCTAGCCATATTTCACTTTGCATTCATTAGCGTGTGCAGTGCGTACCAGATGAATTGTGGAGAATCGAAAATTCCGAAGTGGAAATAAATGGAATGGGTGAAAATCACAGTGTTTGGAGTCTCTGTGGAGTAGCAGTAGCCTCATATTTTATTTTAATATTGTCCTGTGGTATTGAGTATGAATGAATGATGTTTGGATATCATCTAATTAATGCTCACAATAGAATGGTTTCGTTTCAATCTTTACTGTATAGGCGAGCAGAGCACATAATATAATATTTGGTGGGTGCGCAAGAAGGCATTAGTTAGATAAGTTCAGATCACGTATTTGTGGTTGAAAACGTGAGAGGTGATCTTTGAAATCAAGTGCAATGCTGAGTGTCAGAGAAGGAAATCCTTAAGCAAACTCGGAGCACGTCTCTAATTTGTATTCCGTCCATGTTTACCTCTGCTCTAAAATCAAAACAGAAAGTTTTCACTATTACAAATGTAGGATGTGGCTACGAATAAAACAATACCTGTTTTCTGAAGGTGATGTGACAAAGTTGATGAAAATTAATGTGGAAAATGCTTAATTAATAAGGGCCATGGAATACATTAATACACTGTGTACACAGGATTGAATAAATTGCTTGTTATTTCAAATTGAAAGAGAAACTCAGCTTCAATCTAATTAGACTATAGTTTAGGCAATAGGTTTGTAAGTGCCAAGAGCTAGGAAATTCTTCTTCACCCAAACCATTCAAGGAATTTCCATGTACTTTCACCCCAGCCGTGAGTTTCTTTGTCAGTACGTGGACGCCATCTAACCGCCGGCTCAACAACGATTTTTCTTTCCCTTTCTTCCACAATCGACAGTATCTTCATAGTTCATGCACGTTATAAATTGTAATGTTATTTCCCAGAATGGAAGACAACTGTGTAATATACTGATGGAAAGCATTAGGAGAAAACGCTTTAGATTTTGATAAATAAATCTGAATTTAGACTAAAGCGTTTTGTATTCACATATAATATGCAGTTCTGTCTGGACACTTTGAACCCACAGTTTTCTCTTTATATGTATGTACAATTATAAATGCACATACACAAGTCTGTATAAAACTTTCTTCAATACAACAAAAATTTATATTTTGCACCGGTTTTGAAAAGAGCGGACAACATGAATGAATGAGTAAATATTTCTATGCTAATGAGAGCACAACAAAGTTTCTCTATTTTGCTTTCACTGTAGTATGGTAGTAGTAGATGTGCAGAATGTATTGTGAGACTTGGTAATTCTTGTCGTCTAACTTTCTCTTTAATATCAGTAAAAGGCGTAAAGAGCGTAAAGTAAGTAATGCTAATACCACTTCAGTTTTCTGTATGCTGTATACGGAATCGAATACAGATACAAATAGAAAATGAAAGGAAAGTAACGTAACAAGAGAAAGGAAGCCAGGCTGAAGTTGCATCATTGTCACCTCGAAAGGAGAACGTTTCATCATCATCATCATCGTTTCCTTTCTCTTGCTCGTCCTATTCGGTTACTTCTCTCTTCTATCCGTCGACTCTGCTTTCTGCAGTCTTTTGCTTTCCTGTCCTTATTCAAAGTCATCATCATCAACGCCATCATCATCATCACATCTCAGCACGGCCGCTATGTGTAAGTCCTTTTCCCTACTTCCGTATAAATATCTGCACCAGCACCATTGCTGCATGTTCCAGGCAGAGACAGAGACAGAGAAGGGAAGCCAACATGAAGAATCCAAATAAGAAAATGAGACGAGACCAGGATATGAGAAAATAGCGGAAAACTCTGTGAAACTCTTGGGCTAAGAACAGGAAACTATGAGCATGAACTATGCAAGTCAACTAACTCATGAAATAAGCACAGGCTTCAACAAAATAACTTGTCTTTTCCTACGTTACATTATTTTCCATTGTCTTATTTCATTACTTTTTGTTATATTCTTACTCCGTGTGGAAATCAGAAATATGAAGAAAACGTACCAATGCGTTGCCAAACAGGCGGCATTGGCAACTTACATAACAAACCTCAATTTCTGAATTATGTAAGACCATTTGTGCATGAAAGAACCAATACAATAACATTATTTGTCATTTATAGGGATCTGTGACGGGGCTGGCTGAAAACAAAAAAGAATGGTAGTTTACAGAATAATGCGAAACCTTTACTATGGAATCCTATTTGGATATTTACATATAAGTAGAACAGTGAATGACATTTGAATATTATTTTGTGCAACATGAGGTTAGTTTTCAAAGAAAAATACTACACTAACATTAAATACGGTGGGTTGGATGGTAATATTTCAGAGATTTTAGGGAAGAAAGTAAAAGAGTGTGGTAAGTGCAAAGTTGCATTGCTCTGCTGCTGCTGCTGCTGCTGCTGCTGTTGTAGAATATCGTCCTCGTTGACGTCGTCGTTATGTAAATTCAGTGTGGTTTTAATAACGCTCTAACAGTAAGGCTGATATGGTTATGGGGCCATTCGCAGCCCTATTTTCGCCACACATGAAGCAAAATTATTGAAAAGTTTGACGAGCCCCTTTCCTTCTTCTCGTCTATATTTACTGCTGTACGTGACTTTACTGCCCATATTCTTCGCCAAAGTACCATTGGCCTTTGTACTATATTCTTCTATTAAATCCCGTTGGTTTATTAAATTTCTTCTAAAAATCTACTAGCTTCTGCATTGTGCACAATGATTAGAAAGATTTTTACACTGTCCTTTGTCTCTTCTAGAATACTGAAATTTTAAATACATATTTTACTGCACATTTTTGCAGACTTTTTACAAAAACTATCCGTTGACAAATTTGAAAACTAGGCATATCTGATACTATACACTATATACTCCACAAATGTTACTCCATGAATCTGAACAAAGAGTATTTTATTTTTAAAACATATTTCTATTTAAATTCAAAAATATTTCCATTGTAGACATTTAAAGTCTACTGTACGTTTGAGATAATTTTCTGGATATTTTCCAGATTCAACACCGACATTGCAGATACAAGGGGCCCTGACGAACAAATACGGTATATAAAACAGAAGTGAAAGCAGTTACCTATCCACTTGGAGAGAGTGGCTGTACAACATAGAGCAGACAAACATTAACTGGGGAGAAACATCTCTCCTTTTCCTTTTAAGTGTACATCTCTCTTTCAACCAGTGGAAAAACTTTGAAAAAGCTTCTCTCTCTCTTTCTTCTGAATTCAAGTGAATGTTTTACACCGAAGTAAAGAAGTTACATCTGCCAAGGAATGCTATGATCAGATCCAGAAAGTAACAAAACCAAAAGCACTGTACTGAGGCTTAGTGTGCAGAGTACGAACGCTTATTGTTAGTCACCGAGCCGTCTGCACTCTTCTGACTTCTTGTGTGATTGTATAGATGAGCGAATCTATATACGTAGTAGTACAAAAGGGAGTAAGTATGAAGTATGATCGGAGTAAAATGAACTTTGCCCTCTTTTGCTCCAGATATTCAACTTTACTTTACTTTGTGTACAAGACGATGGCAAAGGCGTCTGTCGTGTGGTAACATCCTTCTGTACAATGTGGAAAAGACAGGAGGAGGATGAAAAGGGCCTGTATAGGATTCTATCCATATCCTGGAAGCGCGTTGAATGCATGCACCACCCAATGTCGCTTCACATGATATAATAATATATTATTAAGAGCTACGACTACTGAACTGAAGTGAACTGACTTGGAGACGTAGTTGAAATGAAGTTGATATAGTAGCGGGAGCGTCATCATTGCCAACTTGCTAAAAACTCACCTCTCCAAATATAAAATACTTTCATGGGGGGCTTCTAATCCTCTTTCCCTTCACCATTACCATTACATTATATTTTACAGACTCTCCCTCTTATAAATCTCGTCTGCTACACAGGGTCGTTCCCAATACGTCAACTTTCTCCACCAAACGCCTCTGTTCCCCTCTTGTATGGTGACACTGTGCACGAAAATAAAATTTTCCATGTCCCATTACTAGAAACTTGACTTGAGTTGACTTGACTTTAGTGAGCCGAGTAGTGGGGATTGGATTTAACTTTCAATATAAATTAATAACTTTGAGCCACCATGATATACTAATACTGGAGGAAAGTGGAGGATTTATTACTATTAGAAGATACTTTCAAACTTTTGACATTTCAACCATGTCTTGTCTTTCAATGTTCTCCTTTCTCGTCGTTCCGATGTAGTGATCGGTACTGCAGCACTATTAGTTCATAGTTGACCTTAGTACCTATATACTCTCTCTTATGTTATATTTAGTCAGTAGTCAGACCCGCCAAGTGTTCGAGGTGGGCAGAGGAGACGATTTTTCTAAATCCGATAAAACTGTCTCCGGAATCGATCCATAGAATGACTTTAATTGGGAAATGGAGCAGAATGAAAATACAAGTACAACTTAATTCAACGCGTCTTCTATCAGTATATACTAGAGAATGGCTTACCTGACTTGTAAAGAGAAACAGAAGCAACAAATCTGATAGTTTTAACGCTGAATTATTCCTGGGTCAAAATACATTTCTACAACTTTTTAAACAGTCCAACATTAAATTATGAGACAGAAGTATGAGTATTCAAATATTAAACACAATGCAACTATTCGTATTCCACCGTTTCCTTCAGCTTTACTCACAATCAATGGCGTATCATATAAAATCAATGTTTGAATCACACTTGTACAGATGAACTTTGTGCGCTTTAAAAGGGAAATTTATTCGTATCATTTTTAATGCGTAAAATGGGCCCATACCTCTGCTCATAATGTATCCGAAGCTTTCTATAATTCTGTAGACTGTGTCAGTCAGTGCACTTGTCACGGGCAAATATATCTATAGACAAATGCACCATTCCGACATTTTTCGAAACCACTTTCACCTCACACAATCTTCGGCATTTTTCGAACTTTCGTTGAAAACTTTGGCAGAAGTTATGATGGAGCCTGTGCAACAAAATTGCGTACTTTGCCTCTATTATAAGTTGAGTCCACGATTATTTTTTAATCTCGAAGCATCACGATGAACTGCTGTCGCCGTCGAATATGGGTTGCGAGTTATTTGCAGAGACACGGCTACTAGCTACAAAAAAGCACACTTTTTAGGGGCATTCAGTCTCGTTTCATCGGTTTATCTTTCTCAGATTAGAGCAGTAACAACCGAGGAAATAATCTAGCGCCACCATACAACACTCTTCATATAAGGATATATCTTTTAATGTGAGGGAAATTATGAAGACTAACGAACGAAAATGCTCCACGTTCCTACAAATATCATCATCCTCTCTACGAGTATCTCTCCCTTCAACCTCACTTCAATTTGGCGAGAATGAAGACAGCGTCGAGGACAGAGCTGAAAATGTTATAACTACAACATTTTATTACCACGGCAAGAAAAGTGAATCTCGATTTTAATAATTATTATAGCACAATTTTCATTTGAACTTCAACACAGCAAATATTATGATTACTCTCTTAGTCTTATTGCAATCGTTACCATTATCATTAGGAGGAGAAGGAAAGACTCGGTTTGGATTAAAACAATAGAGACTGGGCTGACTCAGAATGAAGTGCAGGCTACAGACAAGACAGCGAGAAAGGTTTCGAGACAGGAAGGGCAAGGGAGTTCTAAGTGCATGCAGAACAGTACTACGCGCATTGTACAACCACGACAGAGTTAGAGTAGAGAGAAAGTGAGTGAGAGTACTACTACTACAAACATAGAAAGTAAATTGGAGTAAGTGAGGGGCGACGATTCATTCATACATTCATTCATTATGCCATTTGAGCCGAGTTGGGTTTAGTTAACTCAAGTTGAGTTCAGGCTTACTCTCTCCTATCTCTGTGTGGGCATGCAGCAGAGGAGAAAGTAAGAGACAGAGAGACTAACTCGCCCAGTAAGTAAAAGGATGATGGGAACGGCATAGCATTTTTCCGCACTCCAGCTCCTCATTTGCATGGAGAAAGACGAATTTTAATTGGGAGACGAGACAAAGTTTTAAAAGTCTCTTCTCCTTTCTTTCTCATTCCACTTTAGTACCATTGTATTGACTGTCTGTTCTCTGCATCATACCATATTCTACTCTCTCTCTCTCGCTCTATACATTTTACATTTTATTCTTACACGTAGCACTTACGGACTCCTACATTAATAGTGTGTAGGTAGTTTGCAATACTATAGACAATGTAAAATTCTGCTCGTATGCATCCAAGTCCGTACAGTAGATTGATAGGGGTTGCAGCCATCAGAGCCATATACTACTGCATTTTGCTGAAATTATTCCTCTACTACTGATATTTGCTACGATGCCAATTTTTTTCATTAATTCAAAGTACGGGTGACTGTTGTGAATAATTAGAATCCTTACCGTCATACACTCACAGAACTAGTAACAAGGAATCTATACACCAATACCTGTCTTTGTAGTCAAACTTCACATGAGTACGCACATTATTTACTTTTTGCTAGTGTGATTTTTTGCATAAATACATACTACGGACCTCTGTCATTTTTTAAAGTAAAATTACTTATCAACTACTCTCTGGAATATGTAATATTTACGTACACAAAAGGAGTGTTGTAGTACGGAATGGATAGCATATTGATATTTCCAACGCTGTTTGAAAGCCTTCATTTATAGAATCGTAAGAACTCGTGGAAACCATTAAACTGCCTATTGGGAGTATGTCGAGGAGTCATTATATACTCTCAATTTTCATTTGCAAAAAAGCATATCGACTTCCATAGGGACAGCAGAGACACAAAGAAGGGCATGAAATACAAGAGGACCACCAGTGATAAAAATGTACATAATGTTTACAGGCTGGTTATAGTGACCAAAAAGACCCACACTAGGGTTACTACTCGCAGTCTGCCCCAAGGGTGGCCCGGCTAGGATGCGCCCATCTTCTACACACAAGGTTCACAATGCAGACTAATGTAAAAATGAAGAAACTGTAAGGACAAGTGGAACTAGCAGAAGCAGACTTATTATATCTATATTCAGGAAAGAAAGGAGGAGAAGAAAATGAGAGTAGGCAAGAATCCACAGAATACTAGGAATAACAAAAGGAGGACGTTTCATACTTCATAAACTTTGAATGACCTGCTCTCGTGAAGCCTTTCGCAAGAAAAACTAATAAGTGACAAAATTCTCGCTCGGAAATTTCTGACAGATATTAATGTAAATTTATTTTGCTACGGCTCAATGGAGCACGACACGATTTAAGAGCTCCTATGTAAGTATGTTGCTGTTCTGTAGTGCAACTCCTCTCTTCTGCTGCGTGCATTACATTACACACTAGTACTCCTGCTGCTACACTGTGTGCCACCGTGCAGAGATGAACTATAGCGTACACAGAGGAAACAAAAACCAAAGTCTTGCATGAAACTTCCATTCCATCGTCATCGTAGTTTCGTACTTGCTACACCAACACGAACAAAACGAAACCCAGAATCTCCCGATGTCGCATCTTATGTACCACCACCACCGTGACTGTGCTGTAGTAATATCAGGAGCGGCGTCACAGCGTGAATGCACTACACACACATACACAACTCTACTCTCAAGATAGTTCTACTTCTGTGCTAGGGCAATATTAGCTATAACTGTTCTTTCTTCAGTTATCTGTGTTGCGGCGACTGATATATGAAATGAATGATTTAGTATATAGAGCATATATATGGTACACAGATGTATTATCTAGTGTTATATAATATTAATATTCTATATTAGAATGGTGAGCATAGGAGAGGAAACTGAAGATACAGTCAAGTCAAGACATTTCAGCTCTTAGTCTGCTCCCGGTTGCTCGCACTCCTTCAGAAAAATGATTAAAGATTTACACACTACTCACATCAGTCGTCTCTCCTCATCATCTCATGGCTTCCAACCGTATCATTCATCCTTCATTTTCTTAGAAACCAAGCCGACAGCTCGAAACAGTGGCAGAACAACAGAGAATAACTATAATAATGTGAAGCCTAGGTATCGGGGACGACCTTTCTATGTACTTATTACAGTGCCACTGAAGTATACTTGTTACTCCTTTCCTTGTTCACATAACTTGTAGAAGCGTGTAGCCTGGTGTATATTGTATATAGCTACTACGGCAACTTTTATACCTTTCACTCCTGCCATTTGGTTGTACTAACTTGTAAGTACATGTACATACGTATATTATTTCCACTTAAACACTTTCGATTCCATGGCCGCCGCTCCTTTCGTTATTTGCACAGCTCTATAATTGTTCGTAGAATTGGACGCACAATTTATTCCATGAACAACAGCTCATGGCATCCCATGAAGCAGGGACTTTCACATGATACCATAGGAATTCTGAGCTTGTACAAACTACACTCATTAATAGAGCTTTCACAGTGCCTACTACTTCCAGTGCATAGCATAAGGACATTATTTGTGAGAGATACCACGGGAGAGTTAACGTGGAAACTGGTGCTAGCCGGTGTTGCACGTGCAAGCAAACACTTCTAAAACACCCAATAATGTCTTATTCACATTTCGTCTGCGTAGCACAGTAAGGAGACTACTGTGCTTAGATTTCTGTTATTATGTATACATTATACATCCTCAATTTTTTGTATAGGCAACAAACGGCATAGAAATATATCTAATTCAAACAATTAGAAAGTCGCTTCACAAGTAAATAGTACCTCATACAAAATGTTCACGATAAAAAAAGTAGTAACAAGTTATGTTATAACATATTTTGTTTTCAACAAATATTTATTTTGTATTAGAAATTATTCCATTTTAGGTGAAAATACTGCAAACAATTCCGAACTTATTCTTTCCTTCTGTTACACGATTTTTACTATCTGAATGCTTTCACAATTTGACAAAGGCATCTTTTGTACACTAATAATTTGGCTTTGGCCACCTTACAATGACAACGAGACAATATTTACTTTTCATTTGAATAAGCATTTGTATTTGTAGAATAAATTAGGGAAAAAGGTGTATTTCTAATCACCACCAACAATAATATCAACTATAATATAATAAACTACCTAAATATCTCATAAAAACTTAACAGTCAAATTGCAAATCTATATGTACAGTTTTAAATACATTAATCTAGTGCACACCACCCGTATTACATAACAAATAAATTATCACTGTGCACACCGTGAAATGCAAATTTTCGATTAGTATTATCGGAATTCGGAACTGTTGTCTTCATGTCTGCTCCCGATATATTTTAGCATAGATCTGTATTTCAATCAGGTCAATTTCCAATTTCCACCTATACAAAGTAACATGTTTTTATTAATTCTGAATTCAGACTCAGAATTATCAATCGATTGTCATTATAAATTATAACATAGTAAATTATATTTAGTATATTCTATTATTTTAGTGTAAGCACCAGTATGCATTATTATATCTGATTAGTCTGAATTTTTAAAATAAAATAATGTGAACACTTTAAATAAATGTTTGTATTGAACATACGTATGTATTTACTGATATTTACCTGCTTTAAATAATATTTAAAATAAATTTTAGCTTTAACTTATTTAAATAGTTCACGATTTTGTTTGTAGGTACACTGTCATTTCAGTTGGCATGTCATGGATAATGTTGCTCAAAATAAAATAAAATATAAAATCCACGTTCAACATTATGAAATAATATTTCTGCTTAAGGAACAAAACAACCTATCAATTACAGTTATCAGTGATAATGTCAAAATGAGGATGTGTTTTTCATATACCGCCACACACTGACTGTATTGGATTTATAAACAAATGCGTAATACCACAAGCTCATACTCTCAGCATTCAATTTACTTTTATATGTAAACGAAAAGATAGAAATTAATTCCATTCGCAGATAATGCGAGTCTATTTCTCCACACCCAATCTCTGAGAACGAATTACTATTGGTATTGTATTTTCCCTGTCATGGAAAGGCAGAATTCACCATTCAAGAAGAGTTTTTGATTATTGAGAAAAGATTCTAGGTACTTTATACGCTTTAGATATGAACAGGAGGAAAATGAAGAAGAAAGCCTGCAGTACTCACCGCTGTGCAGATATCAAGGGAAAGTCTTAACCATAATTTTACCTGGTGTTCGTCATTACAGGAGCATGACATTCCCTAATAGTACGAAAATTTCACTAAGCCCCATTCTGATGAAATACTATGCTGTTGAAGTACGTAATTTCGAAACATATATTATGCAGACAAGCACTCAATGTACTAAACAACAACGAAGCAAATGAAACCGTTACGAAGCCATACTCATAAATACGCGTAATCCACGAAATGGTAGTGGCTGTTTGTATAGGGTGGAAGTTTCACCGCTCAATACCACTCTTTTATTACATAAGGGAGGACATATCATAAAGGACACTACTAAAGGCAGACATCCTTAAACAGGGAGAGCAGAAGTAGCGTGAACATGTACATCAGTATATATGAGCAAGTAAGCATGAGCAATTCATAGTCCAACTGCGACTCTGATAGTATAGTATGTGCCACAGGCAGGACTTAACTGAATTTGTACACATCTATTCTTAGGTGCACTGTACCCCCGCACCAATGAAATTTACATATATACAGATATTCTTACAAGAGAGACAGAGAAAAGACGAAAGCCAGCAAGGAATATTAGAATGAAATTGTGAAACCTAAGACCCAATAAGAACAGCCACAGAGAATGCTAGCTATCATGCAGGACGTAGTTGAACGTAATGTATGAGTCATAGTAAAAGCAAGTAGTCTTGTCATGTCGTTGTCGTCATCGCGGCTTGCCATGTCATTCTCATTCCATTTCATATTCCCATTCATTCCACCACATCTTCCTGTCTGCAGCGTTGTCTCTTAAAAGGGACAAGCAACAGTAACGATCTAATTCAACTCCATGTTTCTCTGTCTTTCGTTTCATTTCTATTCGGCTTTCGTTTCATATCATCCTACATTCCTTGTCAAGATTTGAGTGCACGGTATCCCGCCCGGCACGAAACCAAAAAGCAATATTCTCAGTTCACACTTCCACCGTCTATTACATTTTTTAATACAACTACTACCTTACATCTGAAACATTTTTGAGAGGAAGCTTAAACTCACTTGACTTTTACTACTACAAGAGAAGAGCCCAACTAGAGCCATCATCTACCCACTATACGCACGTCAACTCTACCCTTAAAATGACTGTCATGTCGTATCATACACTCACTCAACTCATTTTTCAGAGCGTCACTCACCATTTTCACGAGATGCAATATAATTTCACTGTCTAAATTCACAGTCATAAATCAATCCGTCAACATAAGTAACGAAAAATCTTGCACTGCATTTCTTATTGTATATCTTATTTTTCGACGATTACATAACAACACATAGTCATAGTCTTGGCCCTTCAGCAAATCTACTGTGAGACTCAATCCATGTAGGAAATTCCCACAAAATTTTATGCACGAGTTATTCTGCAGCCATGTCATTTAAAGCACGTAAACATCCCAGTCATTACTTTCTCCTACCCACAAGGTTAACCAATTTAATTTTGGACAATTAATTTTCTTATTGGATGGAACTAGAACAAACATGCATGTGGCTCGTTTTAATGTTATGCTATGTCAGGCAAATGTTAACTTAATGTTATTCAGTAGTGTCGTGGTAGAAAATAGTATTTACTGATATCTCGAGGCCGAGGCGCACAAATGTATATTTACTAAATACCTTGAGATATGGTGAATTTATACCTTGAAACACTGCCTGCATGGTGGTAACAAATACTTGGCGCTTATTTCAATAGGATGAAAGCATGCCGTTGGTAATAACATTGGCAAATATATCACTTCCCTTCCAACGTTTATGAGCTTACATTGAATTTAACCGTTATCATAGTACACTGCAGTATCAAGGTGTAATACATGCAAAGATACATGGTTACATTACGTTATTTGTAAGAAACAATAAATTCAGCTTGGATTGGCAGCAATAACGTTAACAAAGCCATTAATACATGTTACAATTAGGTATACAAATTAGTGTTCACCAGATGTGAAATATATTTTGTGAAACTGTTTTGTTTTGTAGTGCATCGAATCGATTGCAGATTTGTTTCAACGCAAAAGAGCATAACTTATAATGCTGAAAGCTAAAAAATTGCGGATTCATGCAATTCATACTTTTGGATGGTAATTACTAATAATTAGTAATAATTAATGTGTAATTATTACATAACTATTGTATAAATAATAATCTTTTTGGCTAAAAAAGCAAACGATGGTCCAATCGATTCACGAAATTAAACCATGACACAAAAAATAAGAGTACAAAGACTAACCTGTAGTGTTAAAGAAGTAGTTTCCGGAAAGTACAAAATAGAGACCCAATCAGTAGTATATTAAACTTGCACGGAAGACG